>JANBPT010000094.1:0-78016 GCA_027575765.1 Tieghemiomyces parasiticus
CCGTAGCCGTCGAGGTTAAAGTCGACACCAAGGCAGTACCAAACTTTACCCGAATAGAGTACCCGGCCGCAGGCGAAGCGCTTGTAAACGTGACCACACATGATCGTGTCGGGGAAACTATGTTGGGCTTGTCCTTGATGGGGTACAGCGAAAATTGTCTGGGGTCGTTGGCAAACAACCGCCTAGCGGGTGGCCCCGGGTTAGTGCTTTGTCCGCCGTGGGGGATTGGTGATAGGGCTGCGAGCGGACTGAAGTAAGGCCCTCCCGTAAATAAGGGCATTCGAAACTTAACAAAGTTCTTGTCAAGCTGATGAGCACAGCTCGTCGCTATTCTAGGGCCAAGTTGTACCTAACATACCAATGGAGAGGGGCCGTAGGTAGGGGAAGCCTAGTGTAAGACGGATATCACAAAGTATGCCCTGGTGGCAGCCTGGTTTACGCAGACCGAGGTGCACTGGAGAAGACAATGGTGATACGTGCGTTTTTAAAAACGTGCGGCCCTGGAGGTTACCTGGTCATGGGCACTTGGGCAAAGGCATCTTGGCATGTACAGCCCAGAAAGAAGCAAGGAAAGTGAGAGTAGATTCTCCGAGGCACTTGCTGGCGGGTTATATATATGAGCGACCGGGAGCAGCGCAAAGGCTAGATAGTCCTTACTTTAACATGGCCTCGTTCTCGTGGGCGCCGTCTTCGTGGTGCAACGCCGCCTTTGGCAACCGTGCCATGTCGATTTGGTGGAAGGTGTAGCCTATTAGCGAAGAAATGTATCTGGGCGGTCGCTTCCATCACAATCGGTCCATCACGTCTATACAATGACTTTTGGTAAATGATTAAATAGAGCAGTGGGTGGCGGAGGGCAGTTCACCGTTTCCACCAAGCACGTGGGGCCTATACCCCATTATACATTTGGCCCGCGTTGCATAGCATTCTTGCGTACACTTCACTTGATCAGGCAGGTAACGATTAATTAAAACCCGCATTGCACCTGTTAAATGGCGGTGATGACGACTGTTTGGAGGCTGGACACCAATCCCTAAGAAGCCCGGACCTTATCCGTCCCATTCCAACCTTTTGGACCCATTGGTGCAGAATAAAAGGACGGGGGGGGACTTCCTCCACATTTGTTTTAGATGTCGCTGGCGTGTTGTTAGCCTTCCCAAGCGGACGTGTAATTCCTAAAATGCCAGACGGTTCTTTCTGGGCCGCGAGGGCGGTTAAGGTCAGTAAGCGACCTGTCCAACTAAGACCATCCAACCTTACTATGTACCGACTAGGAGCGCTGCGGTGAACATTATAGATAATTCAATATATTTTGAGACCTTCATATTTAAGTGATGTGTATTTATAATCATTACCACCAATCTGTACCACTTGGCGACCTCGTCCTAGCCAGCTATAAAAGCAAGCAGTAGAGTCATTTGGCTGGAGCTTAGCTAGCTCCGATCCCCAGGCGTCCACGACCGCTTCCAATGCGCTGAACTCTTTACCCCTTAACCGCAGTTTGATATTCCTGAACAGACGAAAGTCGCCGGGGGCCAGATCAGAACTGTAGGGAGCGGCTGAAGCACTCAATTGGATATGTAGTTGAGTTTACAGGAAACGGCATGTCCCATTTTCTACGCGGCATGTTTTGCTAAGAATCCCTGCAAGTGAATTGACCTGCCTCTGCTGCACCTTGACCGTCGCATTGCCCCCACTCTCAGTGGACTGCGGCCTGTAAACCGGGCTAATCGTGAGTGGGGGCGGAGAGGAAGAGAAGGAACAAAGGATGGGATGTCCTGCACAACTGGTCAATCACAATGGACGGGCTCGGCGTAGTAGTGGGGCATATGAAGGGAGAGAGAGGGAGGGAAGGCGGGATCTCCACCCCACCAATTTATTATATTGGCCTTCACTACAATCGTTAAGGGTTGACCATAATAAAGAATAATTTATAGGAACAATGAACATAATGTTGACTCTCACATAATCCCCAGTAAAGATATGCCAAACATATAATTTGACAGATTAGACACCGCGCGTCGTGTCCATTTCGTCTGCCGTTGGGAGTATGTCACCCATTTTCTTGCTAACAGCACTCTCCGGGCGAAAGCAAATAGAAGCTTTGTATTGCCTTTGTGACGTGCAGATGGATTGATGCTGTCCAAAACGTTGTAAGTAGGCCCTACCGGCTGTACCTCCCTCCCCTTCGCAACCACTGCACACGTCCATGGACGTTGGATATCTCCATACGGACTGGTGGGCTGTTGGATATAAATACCGACCTGCTTACCACCTCTTGCCAGCCCATCATCACCCTCACACCTCTACATTCACACCACATCTGCCTCTCACATCAGCACCGGCTCTCTCTCTCTCTCTCTCTTCTGTCACTTGTCCTATCCCACCCACCTTACCAACACCACCATGCGTTTCACTACTGTCACCGTCACTGCCATCCTTGCAGTTGTCCTAGCTGTTGCCACCACCCACACGGCCTTGGCTGGCTCACTGCACAAGCGGGCCCCCCCTAAGATTGACACGGGTGCCAGCATCAAGGATCGTATGAAAGCATTTACCACTCCTTCCACCCCCAAAAAACCAAAGGAGGAAAAGAAATCCGTAAATCTCGAAAGTAGGGCTGTGCAATTGTCTAAGTCCGGCAACCAATTTAAACATCAAATGGCAGCCGATATGATGAACCGTAGTAGTGATAGGTTAACCAAACTGCCCAACAAAGGCAAGCCTGCCACTAAACCTTGACCTTCTCTCCCCCTCTCTCTGGCATCTGGTCATTCAGACCACTGGCATCCGGGTTTGTATTCCCACCCTTTGCATCGGCATTACAGCACACCCTACAGTGCTACTGCTTTTGCATACTGTTTACTAAACGCAATACTCCGCACTCTCTTGCATGGCAGGTTTGCTAATGACCCTTGGTTTCACAGTGGATTGGGCAACTGGTAAGGATTATGCATTAAAGGATTCATCTAGCAACTGACAAACTGGGGTAGAATTAGTAGGGAATGGGAAGCTAGCTTATTCATACCACATATATAGGTTGGAAGAGTTGAGTAAGTAGATGCCAAAGACATTGAATGTGCAGATGAGGATGGTGTGAGCAGCCCGGGTAAGCGCCTACCACTAGGGACTAGGGGTGTCTGTCAAGTCAGAACATAAAACACCCTATGTGCAGGAACTGTGGGGACTCCTATGTATGATGATCAGATGTTCAGGGTACAGTGCGTACACAACACAGCTGGTTGCTTGGTCATGGCGCTTGGCTGGTAGGGAGCCGGGGCTGAACTGGGAATCACAGGTTGCTCACAAGTATACACACCATGGTGCCATGAGGCTAGACTCCCCACTGGTAAGCAGGGTCTAATGCTAGGCAAAATCAGTGCGATAGCAATGGAAGCAAAGCAAGGCAAGGTTGGAGGCAACCAGGTGACGTTGAGAGAGTGCAGCACAGGGGTTAAGGAGTGTTAAGGATGGCAGCCAAAGTGGTTACCAGTAATCCTAGTCCAAGTGGGACAGTGGTTGGCTGGTTCACTCTTCAGGCTACAGCCCTGCTAGTGGCTGGTGTAGGCGGGTTTCTAAGGGATTAGGGCACATTTGTAATACCAACCTTGCTAAATGTAAATCGAGGCAATGGTGGTGAGAGGCAGTCCTGCAACAAGATTATATGAGCCAAACCTCAATACCTTTGGCTGGATTGCCTGAGGCTTAGGTAGGGCTTGGGAGTGCAAGGGATGAGTTGATGGAGGATGGATGGTTAAATTATGTCAGTAGTGTAAGATTAGCTAATGATAAATAGTCACTTGTACAAGGGAGCTCTAAAACTTTTGCCCCTTTCGTATTTCTTAAGCCAGCCCTGCACCATTATATACCTCCTGAATCACCACAGTCAGAATAACTGCTGCTTCATAAGATAATCAAGAACAGTGTCACCTTGCCCAGATTTTCAGTATGATAGTGATACACTGAATTAATCAAAGTGGCATTTTGCATCCCTTTAATGATAATACAATTTTACTTTTTTCTGGTATCTTGAATCTGTTTAATGATGATACAATTAGATTAATTTTTGGTATCCTGCCTTTGCTGCTCTCCAACCTTTTCAATACTGAGATCTCTTTACACTCTTTACATATTTTCACATGATTCTGCTGCTAAATGTCATATGATAATACTGACCAGAAGGAATGTATAATGCCTATCCACCAGCCACCTCCATATACAGCAGTCTGCCATATGACCTTTTCCATCTTACATTTTCTTCTCACCCTGTAGCTCTATACTGCACCACAGTCACCAATAGACACAGTATAGGTTGCCACATACTATACATTGTGTGCTGATATTAGGCTTAAATCTAATACCATACCCAAAAGGCTATTCTACAATCACAGAATTTATGGTTCTGAAATAGTAGACTTGGACTCTACCTTGGGATAATCTAATGTGGTGGTTCCCAATCACCACACATTGCATTTTTTATAGTCATTGTTAAAACTAAAGGCATTAGAGTCAGCCAAAATCCCTAGTGAATGATCTGAAGCACCCTATAATTATTGTGTAGTAAGCTATTGTGGTAGCCAAGTGTATGCTATGGCAAGCATCAGTCACCATCCTCACTCCCACTCATTACCAAGAACAAGGACCATCCAACCAGTGTGGCATCAACTGCAGTTCTGGCTCTACCCTCACTGGCCTAGCTCCACCTATACTAGCACCAACTAGCCCAGCACTTGAATTCAGCCATCTGCAAGGCAACTTGTAGAACAGTGCCTTGAATGTTTCACTTACTAGTTAATCGCCCCTATCAGATTCACCTATTACATTATGCAATGGGAACTAGCTGTGGTTGGTAGAAACTGGGGGTGATTGGTAAAGACAGTTTATGTCAACAAGATAACGATGTTTTAGCGAAGGTGTCCTCTCACCGGCTTTTATAGCCGACTGGATTAGGCATGAGTTGTAGGTGGTATTATATAAGATGGGGATGCGGATGATGTTCGCCTTTGGTTGCAAGTCGGGAGAAGGTAAGTTGAAACGTTTATAGGAATAGGGCTAAGGTTATTGCAAGGTTTAGCCGGCGGAAAGTGTGATCGGGTGCAAGGTAGAAGGAAGGTAAAGTGGAAGGTTAAGGTTTTGGTGTGGTGTTTGGCGGTGATAGTGGCGGAGATGAGCGTGGTGGCTTGCCGCCCTACTGGTTAGGCAGGAACATCAGTGGTGGTGGGTTTTAATGTGAAGAGTGTTTGGGTGGCTGCCACGAGGTGCTTCTTGGCTACCATACCAATAGTCCCAGAACTATATCCTTGTAAAGCTCACCAGTGCCATCTGACGGACGACCGGGCTGCGGGCTTTTTTTAAGGGAGCGATGCCCCGGACGAAAACGAGTTGGCCATTTATTGACAGTGGTACGGTAAAGGGAAGTCGAGCCCTACATGATAATCAGCTCAGATATAATTGTATCTGCCTTGTGACCCTTGGACCTGACCATGCTAGTAAGGGACTTACACTTCACAGTTGGTCATTTTGGGCTGGATGTGGGGATGGAGCTTCAGAGGTCGATATGATGGAGGGGTGAAGAGGTGAACTATTAAGTGGAGGAATGTACCAATTACGAAATAGTTTACACCGTTTGATTTATCACCATAGAGACTTGTAGGTGCCGTCTACAGCGCCAACGTTTGGGACCTCGAATTTTGTGAACTGAAATCACTTTGGACTTTCTATAAAAATGCTGCAACTTGTAAACTATAATCAATATGTTGACTTTTCGCATACTGCACTGATAGGGAAGCCATAGATGATCCACATAGTGGCTCAAAAAAGTACTAGAAGCAGACCTCAGCTGGACCTACTTCTCATTAGATATCGGCACGGCGACTGCAACGCATGATGCAGGGTTTAGATAAAAACAATCAGACTATTAGCTTATAATTTTCTTGGTGCTTATTGTCGATAGTGAAGAAGATACATTGCGCTACCATGTCATTTTATCACGCACAGGCGTTACACAGGGTTGAGGTGGCGTGTTACGTATGCCAGCTTTAATGCTCCGAGGGTTTTTCGACAACCCCTTTCCGGTGGCTCTCCTTAGCCAGAGACCCTGTAATGGACAGGACCTCATTGACGCGCAGCAACCTAGGAGGAAAGGTACAGATTAATACAATGCAATTGTTAGTATGGTTACTAATGGTGAGCAAGAATCGTATTGCCGCACACTTTCCAATCTAGCCACATCTATCGCTAGCTATTTGACGTGTACTTACTTGATAGCCGCGAAGGTTAGCCGGCCTTTCTTGCCCAACGGCTTGCCTGACCGCGAGGCCACCCACTGACCAGTCGACTGTTCGCCGTCGTACTGACCAGCGGCTTCGCTATCGATCACATCGGCAGTACCGTTCCCATCCTGGCCATCTTCGTCATGGGCCGAGTCGGTGGTGCCAGCCTGCTGGAACTCGTACCGGTCTTGATCGATTAGCCCGGCCGGGATAGTGGCGTTGAAGGTATCATAGATCAGTAGACCAATGTGGGCAGGCGATTGGATGTTGATGACACCGGCTGGATCAAGGAGTGAAGGGGAAATGCGGTAAATATTGAGCGAGTTAGTTGAAAGCCGCCAAACTAATAGTAACTACAGAGAGTACAGACCGCCGTGGCGCTCATAATCCGAATATTGCGCGAAAAAAGTACGCAGTTCAACTGAGCAACTTACACAAAATGGTACCGGGAGAAGGCTTCCAGACCAGCATCTTGGTCGTGACATGGAATCGGGAGAAGGGTGACTCGTCCAGGAGTTCGGCACGAGGCTCGACGAACCGGACTTTGTCGTAGGCGATAACCACGCCGTGAAGAACTGGCAGGTATCTGTCGAATCAAGGGAAGGGTCCCCCCCAACGAGATTAAGAACGAATCAGGTTAGTTTCTGTAGTCTCCGCATCGTACCCGATCGTAATGACAGATACCTTCAGCAGGCCGGCCGCTAGTTGAGGTCTCCAGGGTGTGGTTCGCCAAATCGGATCCCAAGGCACTTACTTCATCAGAAAGCACCGCAAATACCCGTGTACACCCTTCAGCGGGTCGTTATCAAAACAGGGAGGCAGAGCGATCCGCAACTGCACGGTGATATAGGAGAATTCAGGTTCTGGCAAATTGACAGAGAGGGTCAACGCAATGAAGGTGTAGCAGATGCTGTCAATTAGCGCTGCAGGACGAGTAAGACGGAGCCGGGTCTAGTAAGGTTCTGCCGCTTCGCGTCAGCTAGACCATACGATGATATCATTCACTAGCCGACTTACCATCGTGAGTCTCGGTCTGGAGAGCCTGCTCGAGCTGCACAACCTGCTCGCTGCGCTTGGACGGGAGGCTCGGAATGGGGGTCGAGCGCGCCTTAGACGAGCGCTTGTGGGATTTGGGCCGCTTCAAAGAGGGCTGATTGGTACCCGGCGATTTGGTCGGGGTCGACTGGTCGCTAGGGGCTTTCCGTTTGCTCGACATGGCGGGACGGTTTGCGTTATAAGTGAGCGGGGTGACGGTAAAGAGGTACGCGTAGGCCACGGTAGGTCTATTGGGGATAAGGAGAGGAAATGCTAGTAATTGTCAAGAAATGCACGTACTGCCGAATGCCTTCGCGCTTTACAACAACCCGTCTTGAGGACGCCCTGGTGCATACGTGGGTAACGTTACGAACGGTAACCTAGTTGCTCATACACATCACCGTACGCGATGTCTACCGTCGTTTTTTTCTGCCAACTTTTTCCTGATGCCTAGACTTGACGATATGGCCTCTCCGGTTTGGCTAAATTTATTATCACGTGATTATAAAATTACCCAGCTCAGGGGACCTGTTTTCCTACGGACGTCGGGTGGGCTTTAAATCGGGTATACCTTTCAATCTCGCATGACCACCACACCAGGGATAAAAAAAAAAGAGGAGGAGAGCAATGAATAGCGGGGTTGACAAAATTGGTTACCCTGCTGTCGACTCAAATAGAGAGGTCTAGCTGACGAGACGCAGGCCGCCCCAGTCAAGACGCCTCGGCCACTTAGCCGGCGTTGGACACCACCCATCACCCATTCAAGTATTAGAATTGTTCGCAACGTTGACCTTACCATCGCAATTGTTGTATACTCTTCCTGTATATACCCTTACTCCCCACAACGTCCCTACCACTTTCCTACCAACTACTCTTGCCACCATGTCCGGCCGTCAAGGTAAATGTCTCCTGGCTTACATCTGGAGGCTCTGGTTCCGCCACTACGGAGACCTCCCCTCCTCCAGGCCCTTCTTTACCGTACCGATGGTGCTCCTCCACACTGCCTTACCATCGTTGTGTGTACACCTTGATTTCCCCATCCCTATTTGAAATATTTCGCAGGAGGAAAAGTCAAACCGCTCAAGAAGCCCAAGAAGGCACAGAACGAGCACGATGAGGTAAGCACTATCCAAAAAAATTACGGAACCCTGTCAACATGAGACGTCACCCTTGGCTCTGCAAACGAAGAAGCGACGACTGCATAAGAAGGACACCCCGCGTACCCGCCTATTAACGCTGGCCGCAATAATCCATACCTTACAATTTCTGATGACACAGGTCGACGCCGAGTTCCTGAAGAAGAAGAAGGAGGAAAAGGCCGCCCTGGAGGCCATGAAGAAGCAGGCGCAGAAGGGTGGTCCGCTCCTTACCGGCGGAATCAAGAAGTCCGGTAAGAAATAGCCGGCTTGAGTGCCCAACCCCACACTTCCTCGCGAGGGACCGACGACCGCCAGTGTCACACGACCTTATCGTTTCTGGTCTACACTGCCCACCCTCTTCGCAATAAATGTCATCCATGCAGGTCGGAAGTATGGACATTGATAAGGATATTTATTATTCTACATTGATACGGGTTATACCAGCAAACTTTTGCCATACCGGCCGGAACTGCATTCTCTAAAGGCTACTCCTCCTGCTGGTGGTGAGGAGTCAGGGCGCAGAGCTGGGCGAGCCAGAAGGGCGAGAATTCCGCATAAGAGGCGCTGAAAAACTACCCAGTGCAAAACGAGGGAGTGTACGAGGGTAGTGAAGATGAGAGCCGAGGGTCGGTTAGAAGTGGATTTATCAGGGCGGCAGGAATTAAAATGAGCTTACCAGACTACCGCCATAGACGGGTTCCTACCCCGGGATAGTAGCTTCCTTTTCATAACGACACTTACTTTTAGTTTCCCGTCCGCCGTCAGGCAGGCATTACCAGTTCCAAAGAGGTCTGGGGTGAAACGGTCGACCCGGATGTGGAAGTTCGCCCCAAAGTGGGCCTCGACAATGTCCAGAACACTTAGTTCATAGCGGGTCTCGTCGGTAGGGTCTGCGAATAGGAACACGAGGAGTGACGGTAAGAAATTGGAGCCAACTTTAACCTAATTATTCTTAAAAAAGCTCCACCGATTGAGAATCGAGGCAACCAAGGTTGATAGGTGAGGGACGGCTAGCCGACTTTTAACGAGTCGAAGGAAACGATACTAACCGTAATCGGGCCGTTCCGAGCGCGATCTGTAGTTGAGAGTCAGGGTGGGGGGGGTAGGTGATTAAGAGGAGCTTAGGGTCAGTTCGCCCACGCACCGGTCATGTGCCCTCCCTGTCATGGTTTGCTGATATAGTGTCAACGATGCCTGCCATGTAGCTTAAGATTCACTTACCTTATCCAAATATCTACAACGGACAGAACAGGCAGAGCAATGACCATTTTCTGCAGAGATTTTGTCGACGTAGGAACCTGATAGTGTAGTTCAAACGGCTTGTAATCCTCCGTGATGACCGCCGCACGTTCTAGTTGGGTTCATATTTGCGACCAGGGGGATGAAGACGGTAGGTACGGACATCGTGAGTTAGCCATGATGCGGCAGAGTCATCGGGTGGCGCTACGTCTTTGGTCGGATCCGGCAGCAGGTAATACTGAACTGTCCCATAGGGATCCCTTACGGTGGCATGCTTACCGGCATCATCAAGTTCGGCCAGCTGGTCTAGCCAAGCCCAACTCCACCACGACACGACCTGGGTCATGAGGGACCGCGGGAGCCGCCAAGGCTGCAGGCGGCAGTCGAACCGCGTCTGGAGCCAGTTTTCAAAGGCTGACCGCACGGCGACGGGGCCCTTGAATAGCGCGAGCGGAAACTCGAGGGGGGTTCTGGGTGCCGATGGGGAGGCGGAGGGGCTTGCCCCGGTAGCCCACCGCTCGCCGTAGTCGTGCAAGGAGGTGAACACGGCCAGGGCGGTAGCCGACTGTTTGGCGCCCCGCGTATTGACCGTCGAATACCGGATACTGAAATACACGAACGATCCCAAAGGTTGGTCAAGATCGGTCACAAAGTGAAGCCGGACGCCATCCACGGGTATGATGAGACCAGCTGATGCCACCGCTACACCGGTATTTCCGGGCTGTACGGGGGGTTCCTGACCTAACAGGGCCGTAGGCATGGTGAGCTCACTCTGGAGGTAGGTACGCAACTCCGCAGCGTAGGTTCGGGCCAGTTCCGGTCGAAAGTCATACCAGGCGGTGCACAACGACAGGGACCAAGTCTTGAGAACCAGAACCTTGGCAAATTCCGCCTGAGGGGTGAAGTGCCAGTCGGTACCCCATATCGGTGCGGAAGTTGACGAGCCGTAGTCGGCAGTGGCGATACGAGTCGCCGTGCGAATGGTCTGGGGAGTTTTCCATTGCCGCAAGCGTGCGCCTGGCCCCACAGACTGGAGCAGGGCCTTGGTCTGTCGAATGCCCCGAATCGAACGGCCGGGGGCAGGAGTAGGGTGCGACATGGGCGAGATGAGCGAGTGGAAGGAGGAGGAGGAGGAGGGGAATGGTGAAGTGCCAACTAGTATTGGCGAAAAAAAGTGACAAAATGCGTAGAAGGGATGCATGGCTCTCAGAGTGGGCGGGCCATAGCGGGTGGACAGGGCGAAGTGCGAGGGTAAACAAGCCGCCGCGCTGACCCAAGAACTAGGTCCGATACCCTACGGCTTCAGGAGCCAGCCCAAGAACGCTGTGCTCGATACAGGGATCAAGGCTCCAGGAGTTCGTTTACGATTCATCTGTCTCTGGTATGGCTGGTTTGCAGTAGCTAGTAGGCTACCTCTCGACAGGACGGTGTCAAAAATATGTAGTTTATAACCTGCGTCCTGCGCAAATGACATCCTTTATTGGATCCAGTTGAGCCGACAACCCCGCAAAATAGTACAGTTAAAGCAAGTCGCGTCGGGGCACGCTTTCCGCTAGACTAGGGCCACCCAGCCGCCTTCGCCATGCGGTGGAGCATCGTGAAGAAGAGGTGGCTGGGGAATCCGACCTGCCGTGAATAAGGTGGGGCGTAGTAGGTGCGATACAAACAGCAACGGTAGAGTGATTAATACACCGGATAGGGGCCCGTACCGGCGCCACAAAACACAGGCCGGCCTTGCCAGGCAATCGGGTCGACCACCAGCGTCTGGATAATTTGCTACCTACCACGTTGTAGTAATCGCCCTGGATCCCGGACACGAAGAATGCCGCCAGGCCTTGGTAGCCGTATGCGCCGGCCTTATCCATAGGCTCACCGGTAGCCACGTACGCCCGGAGAGCCTCCTCGGGGATGTCCGCGTTGAACGTGACTTGGGTGGTCTCCGTTGCACAGTAACTGAAGCAGGTCGAATCGGATCGTACCTGCCACATTGGTCGGGAAGCCCCGATGGCTATGGGACCCGCCATTGTTGCGTCCGTTGGCGCTGACGGTACGGATGGGGCAGTCGGAAGTTGGTCCGGGGAGAAAGGCCCACCCAGAAGACAGAGCGCTGTGACCACATGGTGCGGGTGGCCCCGGTAACTGCACAGGGTGGCCAAGGCCGCGGCCTCGTCAACCGGCTTCTCCAGAATACACCCGTTCGCGTATACTATCGTGTCGGCGCCGATGATGAGGTAGGGCCGGTCACCCGGTTGAAAGGCGGCCTACACGGAGACGGAACGAGGGAGGCATATCGACCATGGTGGTTAGGAGTCGATATTATTTAGGGGGGATGGGAAGTCTGCGTGTGAGAGCTTCTGCGTTTAATGTAGGGCGTAGGCTCCATTAATAAAAAACATACTAATCGACACTGGTCAACTACCAACGGTAGATCAAGCAGTACCGGTTGGACTTACGTTTAAGCGCTCAGACACATCGAGGGCCTTACGGTAAGCATTCTCAGCCACATAGTCACCAGGATGCTGGAAGTGGGCCTTTTCAAGGTCCTCCGGGAAGCTGCTGACGACCACCTCAAACTCGATACCCTGGACATAGCGAGGCGAAAATGTTCCAATAGGCCATATTATAAGTAGTTACCCGGTGGAGAGAAGGTGTGTGGCTAGTCCGTGGACCGCCTTACTCCCAGGGACCTTCTCCGTTTCGTTATTTAAGCACAGACTCCATGCGCGCTTACCAGATTGCGTAGAATGTCCAGGCGGCGAGGTGAGCCGGAGGCCAGGACGATGCGGTACTGCCGTTGCAGGTCCGTCAGAAACGGTACGGAGAGACTGGTCATGGGTGGAAGGGATTGAGGAGAATGCATAGGTTGAGGGTGGCGGGTTGGAGCGGTCATGGTAGATGCTGGGCAAGAGGCCACACTGGGGTGTTTATGTCATATCACCCAGCCTGTGCGTGGTGGGTAAATCCATTAGTCACACGGCAGGCCTTCAGCCCGCTAGAAAAAGCTGGTGGTGACCACATCGCTGTGCTGCGGGGGTCACTGCCTGCTCAGCCAACTGACGAGCACCGGTTTTACTACGAACCTCAAGCTATCCCTTACAGACCGGGGTGATAACCGCTAGGCGAACCTTGTACAATCCCGCTTGCCTTATCACCCCAGGTAAGCCCCCTCCCCATAGCAGTTAAACTATCCACCAGAAAGCCATGCACCAAGTTATATTGTATTTAAAGAATGACCTAATCCATCAAGTCAATCGACTGAAGCGCGATGGTCATGGCACTCAAAGCTTCCAAAATTATCAACAGCTAATGGTACTGATCAGGGATGTAGTACGTACACGCCCGAGTGCAGCTAGCTAGGTATGATATACATGCGCAAGCGCAAAGAAGGCTATCCGAGGAGCGGTGATAGCAGCAAATGGACGCGGCAGACGAATTATCGGAGAGCTTGGGCTAGACTAAATAGATACCGAGGGGTTGATTATAGGGCTGGTGGCCACAGGGACGCCCCCTCACGTACTGAAAGGCCCTCGGCGATCAGTCGGTGACCACGTCCCAGCCCCGATTCCACCACGGTAGACCCAGAGTTTTCAAGCACAGGGAGCAGGGAAGGATACAGACGGCGAATATAACGAACCTGATTGTAGAAAATGTGAGACTGTCAACGTTGAGTCAATATATAAGCGGATTGCGGTAGCGGTGGTGGTGACAGATTGGTAGCGACGGTTCCAAAAAATGAGGCGGATGATAAAGACAGAGTGGGAAGATGTACGGCAGGGCGAGGCTAAATAGAGAGACGGCGGGCTGGCAGATCGTCAACCAGAACGGACGAGAAAGTGGTCCAACTATCTTTGCTAGGGCGAACGGGGACGGTAGGGGCCTGGGAATGAGCTGGAGGTGAGGTAAGTAAAGTGGGGGAAGGTTAGTCGGCAACGGAGGAGGGGGCTGAAGCGGCGACAAGAGGCGAGTGGGAGAGGGACGCGGGGAGGGGAGCTCCAGGGTGTCGCTCGTCCGTGCGCCCGCTACAAAAACAACTATGTCGTCGATGTTTCCCTCGCCGCTTCGCTTGGTCACTAGACGATAGTGATCCCCCAAAAAAATTCATATTGGATACTGGACCGAGGCCCAGTGGGACGGGGTGGGCTAGTAGGCACAAAATAAACCTAGGGAAGCGACGCCGCTCCTCATGGCTAAAACGGGCTTTTGATTGCTGCTGGTAAAAGATTAGTCGGGAGTGGACCTCATGTTTGAAGGGTCCAAACGATAAGTTATCTGGTAGTACTAAATCTGCCCAGTAATGTCCGACTTGCTGGCTTTGGTCAGGCACTGCGTGATGGCTGACAAGGACTCTTTGCATTTTAGCACCGGGCGCCCGGCCTTATCTTGGGCGAGGGTGGCGTTGTACTCCTGGAGTTGGGCCTTCGTCACCTCGACGCTGGCGAAGGCCAATTCTTGACAAATGAACTGTACCGAGAGGTCGCTGCGGTAGCTGGAAAAGGGTAGGGGAAAAGGTGGATATTGTGTCAAAGGATAGGGGAGCGGTTAGAACCGGTATACCTAACGAATAGAAGCCGCAGGGGGTGGTTTAACCCGAAGGCGCCATGAATACCGCCGCCCACGCCATTGCGGGGTTACTCACCTCTTGGACATCGCCATGAGGGCCAGTACGCGCTCCCGCGGGACAAAGTGGTTCATCAGGTAGACGTTCATATTGGGCGCGGACCGGTACAGTGTGAAAAGGCGGTGGTAATTGGATGTGACCACGGCAGTGCGCACGTTCAAGGCGTGCTCGACAGCCGGGTTTCGCTTCTGTTCAGGCGTAAGTTGGGAAAGAAGATGGGCCATATCTATGGGAAAGTAGGGAGTGAAAAGAAAAGTGAGCAGTAAAAAAAGGTAGGATTAGTGGCCGAGGACTGGAAGGAACGACGGGACCGTTACACCGCGTAAAAATAGAGGCCTCAACAAAAAGATTAACCAGGGGACCAAAACACTTACCTGACTTCTTCTGTACGTGGATCAGGTATAGAATACGGTAGGCCAGAAACTCCAGCTCGTGGCCAGTAATAGCCAACCGATACAGCTCAGCGAGCTTGGTCTGGCAGAGGTTGTACTCGCCCAGGTCGCCCGTTTCGATAGCAATGCGGGCGTGAGTTTCGTACACCCGGACTGTGAAGGCGTTCTGGATCCGCTGGACGGTCAGATCTTGGCGGACGGATTTAAACTGCTCACGAATGAACGGATAGTTCCGCTCCTTCTGCCATTTGGTTAGGAGGTGGTCGAGCGTTCGCGTGAGCACGGCCAAGGGTCGCACCGTCCGCGGGTCAGGCGCCGAGGTCAGCCGCAGATACGGCTTCTCCAGCTGCGTGCTGGTTCCCACGATGGTGTGTTCATCCCAGTCCAGCACCCCTTCGCCCACGTCAGCCGCTGGTTCGGCCTTGGCCGCCGGCTCGGCGCTGTCTGTTGTTGGCTTGCTAAACCGTGCCGCCCGCTGGGCCAACATATCCGGGCTGTCGGCCGCGCATTTGACCGCCTGCTTTTTTACGGCATTTTTGGCCCCGGGTGCTGTCTTGGTTTTGGCCGTAGGTAGCAACTTCGGCGGGGGGTTGGGGGTCGGTTTCTGTACTGGTTGGCAGCCAGCCGGGAGGGGTTCCCGTTCCCATTCGGTCTGCATGAGTAGACCTTCCTTGATCTTAGCCATGATGAGCGACTTGAGTTCGGTCTCCACCTGAGCCCTGCGGCTAGAGTCTGTGGCCTGGTAGGCCCGGGTGACGTAGTCACGGAGGTCCGGCGGCCAGCTGCGGGCCACTGACGACTCCTTGGACGCGTCAAAGGACGGGACGGGGGCCTGGGACCCTGATTCGACTTTGACCGTCGGATGGCCAGTGACGGTCAGGGCCGGCTTGGCTTTAGGCCCACTGGTACTGCCTCCCTGCTTGCCGGACGGGGACTTGCTGGTCCGCTTCTTTTTATTGGGCGGCTTCACAGCTGTGTATGCGGGTTGGTCCTGGGACGGGGGCGGGGCGGCGAAGGTTGGGGGTTGTTGCATCGCCAGCGGGGGGGCGGGGGAGGATGCGTGATTCGGTGGGGCTGAGGGATAGCCCCCACCCGGATATCCATAAGCAGCATAATAGTAAGCTGCGGGATCAGCAGCGTAGGCCTGCTGGGCAACGGAATCCTGGGTAACAGCCGCGTCCGTCGGGTAAGCGTACCCGGTGTGCCAGGGGTAGACCGGGGCAGAGGCCGCCGGGTCGGTAGTGGACACAGGGGGCGCTGATTGAGCAGCGGCAGCTTCGTAATTCATTTTAGCTTTCGGGACGGTTATGCTTAGTAACTGGTTTCTAGGTAGAGGATAAAATAATCTGGAGATGCGAGGACCGGATGAAGAAGAAAGAATAGGTCAGAATGAGAAGAGCGCAGTGAGAAAGAATGCCGCATAGAAGCAGACGGGGATTATACTATAGTGGAGTAAAGAGAAAGACCAGCTGACCTGCAGGCTATGAGGAAATTGAGCCACTGTGCAAGTGGGAGATGGAGTGGGCCTGCCTCGGTTACAAGGCCGACTGGTTTGGTAGGAACAGGCTGGTACAGATTAGTCCCACCGTGGTACGAGAACCGAACACTGCTTTATGGCCCGGCTAAATCACATGATTCAAGCTGGGAGTTTGGTTTCCTTATACTTACAAACTGAAAAGCGATATGGTGGTAGAAGTAGTATAGTGCGTGGGACGGTCAGGTACTCATGGTGAAAGTTCAAGTAGCACTGGGTTGATATCATCCTTATGATATTATTTTAACAAAACCAGGTGCGGTAGGGTGGAACCTGGGGCTAGGTATATATAATAAATAGTGGTTAAATTAAACTGGATAAGTGTATTGCATTCATTTATTGCCAATTTTCAAATGAGTTGGATATATTAGCAGTTGTATATAAACCTGGTTCTTGGTCCACGATAACCAACTAGGGGGCTTGGCCGGGGACTGATAGGTGAACAGTTATCTTGAGCCGATCAGGGGTAAGTTGTCAGGGAAGGCATTAGGCACTATTAAAATGACGAGAGTTAAGAAAACACCTATTTCGTTAGATGACAGGAGATGATTCAGGCGGACTTGCCGTCGCTTCATGAATAAAAATAGGAAAAGAGTGTATCAAGGATGTGCTCACGGTAGCTACTTTTTTTTCCGCTAGGGGGAATTATAGAGAATCATATTGACCTTGACCATTGGTAGGCCGTCATATGAGACCAAACTCGAGAGGCGGCAGTAGTCATAGCTGCCAGGTTCTGACAAGGTTGGATGAGTAGACAGGAAGGGTAAGGCGTAATTCGGATGTGATAGCCTTGGTCAGCCCAGTAATGACGGTGACGTTAGTCGGGGGTATTTCGGCCACCACGCGGATATTTCTCTCCAGCCATTAGGCTTCTAGCCAAGTTTAATGATATGCTCGTCTTCACTATTGCAGTCCTGGCAGGTAATTACAACCTAGCTCTATTGAAACAACCGCATTCAGAAAAAATAATATCCTGGTCAAGTGCAGCAAGTTGACATGTCGATGGTTGGCTGGTAACATATCTTTTATATGGAAGGGGGTGGCTTAGCCATACCGCCGCCATTACCACCTGGGTTGTCTTGGGAACCTTAATCCCACGGCTTTACACCTCTGTCAGCCATTAAAAGGGCAACAGTACGTTTGGACTGTCGGTCAGCGCCACTCGTATCCAGTTACAACCTTACACGGCTACCAACCCTAGCCTAGCCCCTATCAAGTTGCTTGAGGATGCCTTGACTACACTCCACAGGACGGCAGCTCTAGTAAACCTATCACCTCTTCCTCTGCCGACAGTGGAGACAGTCATAGTATCCACAGGCCATCTCGTCACCAGCGGCTGGACCAAAGCTTCCCTCCCCATCTCTCTCTTCATTGTCGTCATTCTCGCCCTCGCCAGTTCGGACGCCATGGCAACGTCCACCGGCCCACTCATGGGCGCCCTTAATCATCGGGAGCCCAAGACACCCAAGTACGAGATCTACGGGTTCTTCATCTACATAATGTCGTACCTCGGATTCGGTAAGTGTAAAGGAAAGTAAACCTAACCGCCGAATGCCAGCGGGCTTCCCATCGCAAGCATGGGTAGGAGGGCATATCCAGCGGCCCGCTTTTCAGAAATAAAACAACATATTGCCCATGTTAATCAGCCTGCCTTGTCGACATTCCCCGCGGGCCGGCTCTCCAGCCCTGTTTGTCGTCTGGGCGTACGTACCGGACGTCATACTACACAGCATTGGTATCCAGTACTATCCCAGCCGGTAAGCAATGGTATATTTCACTACATATTATACCGGTGTCCTCCTACTCTGGGGTCCATAACCAATGTGCCGCAGCTAAGCTATTAACCTACCTCTGATCTGCATTGCCTTCCCCCCCATCTCCGCCAGGTACTGGGCGCTGGCCATCCCAGCCTGGTTCGTCATGCTCATCGTCTTCATTTACATGGTCTTCTATTCGCTTAATTTATTGCACACCCCGCCCCTGTATTCCTATACGACGATCACCGGTAAGTGTGTAACCTATCCGAGGTAAGAGGACCATAATAATCATTGATCTCATTACCCATGGTTAACACTGTAGCTGTCGTCGCATTATTGATACGCACCGCGGCCAACATTCTACATTTTCCGAGCAGATAAATACGCCATCGAGCGGACCGACGAGGCTGAGGACTACCAGGATCCCGATTCGATTCCTGAGATTTACGACATACCCATCAGCGAGGTCAATCGATACGTGTACCAATAATAAATTCACCTACTACATAACCCCTTGGCGTAAGTTAGGGGTTGCTCTTCTGTCTACGGCGACATTAAAGACTTAATAAATGTTGTCGGCATCCGAAAGCCGATGTCCAAATAATCATTCAAGCCACGGTGACGCCGTGCAGGCACGACCGCAAACTTCCCTAGCACTGGCAATTGGCCAAAACCAAGTGAGCCACGAACCCATTCGTGACTCACCACCGGGGCCCAATCTCGCGCACCTCTCTCGACTATATAAGCCGAGTGTCGTAGGGGAAACTTCCCTAGAGGAAACTAGAGGCTAATATTCGAGGAACTAAGGTCTAATAAAACTGGGATAACTTGAAAAGGCGAACTGGTAGTGATTGAACGGTTGGTTGGGTGATAAGCTATCGTTCATTGAGTAGCGACCGAAAGGTCTTTTATAGTGAAGGATGGCTGGCATCCTTCATAATGGCTACAACTTGGGCTCAGAGCGAACCCCAGGACGATAGTGCGGGGAGGGGCTGGCGCCCAGGCGAATAGGGAAAGCAGTTGCGCGGCTGCTAGGCCAATATGAAGAGTATTGATGGAAGGAAGGCCCTAAGCGGATAGAGGCGGAGAAGCAGGTCAAGGAAGATGGTGATGTCCAACGGATCAGGAAGGTTGGCGTCGCTACAAAGGGATAAGAGAATAAGAAATAACGGACTAAGGGAATAAACGAAGGCCCGCGCAGGAAGAAGGAAGAAAGAAGGAGCTTAGGTAAGGAGAAAATGGGCGGCTGCTGATCGGATCACTAGTTGTGGGCACCACACCAAGAGACCTCTACCAATGCCTTTCTACCTTATCTTTATTACACCTTGCGATTCTTGCAATCAACTACTCCCCGGGGTTCTGGATTACCACGCCGTCAGTCATTAGGTTTATCGCAGCCCTGCGTGCGAAAGGGTAATATGAAAAACGAGATTTAGACATTCAAGCTCTCGACTGGAAGCCATGTAGGCGCTGATCGGGGGGGGGGGGTGCCCTGCATATGGCCAGGAATATCCGTATGGGTCTAGTGTTAAAATTAGGAGATCAAATCAGTCCCCTTTTACCCACTAGTGTTCTCCGCCGTGACCACCCGCCCTGAATGGTAGTTGTCTATCGGAACATTGTTGGTCATAATAATGTAGCAGCTATTATCCCATAGTGAAAAAATTGGGAATTCCAACATATAGCCTCGCAAATGATGTAAGGTGTCGTCAGCTCCGCCACGCTACCAGGGATAATTGATTATAATGTATGACTAGCTCCCACACTGCCGCTGAAATCAACGTCTCTCCACCAGGGTCAAGATTCAAAGTGCCGGTCCCCACTCAGCCATATCTCCGAAGCGCAGCGCAAGCCCCCCCCATACGCTCTCGGTGTTCCCCAGCTCACCAGAACATGAATACCGGAGCGGAGCTGACTACCAAACTGAGCTGTCTCACGCCTTACCGCACCACTATTTACCGGAGACTAGCCCGCTTCCGCAAAAACTAGTATGCCCTTGAGGCCAACCCTTTGGTTTGACCGTCCATCGAATAGTATCAGTAATTGGACAGGAGCGAGGTGCAGGAGTCTACAGTGGACGAGCCTTGCTTACCTCTTGGATAGCTGGACCAGCCTTACTCTCTTTTCCTTACCAAAAAGTTCATTATCCCGTAGGAAATCCCGGTGATTGCGCGACTACGTCTACTACGGAGGCCTCCAACCTTCAGCGACAACCAAGGCCCCATTTAGGATGCGGTTTATGGGCATACGCTTCACGGATTTTGGCAGGACCAGTGGCTGTCTGGTGCATGCCATTATCTTAAGTGGCGTGACCCAGGTCTACCCGTATGCCCATTCTCGAGCGTCAGTCCCTATATATGGCGTTTGGAAGGGAACCCGACACTGCTTCAGGCGGGCTGAACCCCGTCCGGGAATCGAGGTCTGTTGGACCTTCGGCCCAATAACTATGGGGCACGTATTGACACGCAATTAAAGCTAGCCCACCAAGCCACCCGCACGGATAGGCAATACTCAATAGAGAAGTCGATTAGAATAAACTTTACTCGATACAGCCCTGTCGTCTGTTCGTGCTAGGGATTGTGATTGGAGAGGATCTCACTACCATGGTAGTGTGCTAGGCCTGCGTCCGCTGGGGGAACGCCTTGCCTAAGCCCAGTCCGAGACAACCTGTCGGGATTGTACATATGGTGTTGCAAGGATTCAATCAAGGGGGGATGGGTTAATTGACACTGGCACATGTCGGCCGGGCCATCGCCGTCTAGGTGAATTGGGCTCGCGTCTGTGACAGGAGCTCCGGCCCTGGACTTACCTATCCCGATGGCCACGAGGCCGAGCCGGCGGTATTTAAGTGCGGGTGCCAGTTTATACGCCTCGGTAAAGGCGAAGCCGGCTAAGCCTACGAAGGCAACGGTGCCGACGATCCGACAAGACTGACAAATTGGTTGTTCACCCGCTGGGACGGACTCGGTAGGAAAGCCAGCGGAGCCAGGATTGGCGGCACTGCGATTCATCGTAAGCGAGGAGGGAGGGGTGTGAAATCAAGAGTTGGAAAAGTCCCTAAAGGGTGGGTGAGGCGAGCAAAGGCTGTTTGGGCAAGATGAATCCACTCGTCATGCGTGAGTGGCAACTAAGGCCGGGTAATTAACGTCAGTTGGGCCGTACCAAAGCTCCTTCCTAGTCCGCAGTTTAAGGCCTCCACATGGCCTATGTGCCAGCAGGATCAATGAAGTAGGGCAACTACGAGGTGCCCCTAGGCAGCCTTTGACTATGGCGTATGCACCTTGTGCCAGGATTGTCCAACGTTGCAACTTCCTGACTCAAAATACCCTTCAACTGTACATTCCGTTCATTTACTACCAATTCAGTTATCCTCCGTTTCGCAGCCCTGGGTGGGAATATTTGCCCCCTCCCGACACCATTTGCATCTCGGCAACCTTACACCACCTGCTTAGGACCGCAACGCCGTACCTATCGAGATGGGCTTCGAGAAAAGCAAGTCCAAGTTCGGCGTGCGGCCGAACCTACAGCGCAATGTCTTCAAGCCAGGAACCGAAAAACCCAAGAAGGGTGACACTCAGGTGTGTAGGCAACCAAGTCGCGGGGGGGGGGAAAGGGCCATACCCTTTATATTCTGGCCACCATGGTTCTGGAGAACAATGAGCATCGCTGGGTTCAAAGCCACGGGCCGCACTCGCTAACCCACTGGTATCGTGCCTTACTAACTTTGTCCAAATGACCTACTACTCCCGCTGTCAATATAGCAGAAGGACGCGGAGGATCTTGATAAGGTTTACGCGGAGTTTGTGGCCTCGTTTGAGGGTGAGGCCGCTGGCCAACCTAACGCTAAAGTGTTTGTGCGTGCCAGAGCCCCGGTGCGAAAATGTAAGCATATCGTACCGGCTGTCAGTCTACTCAGCGTAGGCAGACCTGCGGACAGGCTGGTGATGCCATAGGGCGGAACGATCTCGCTGGTTGCCATCCTTCAACGTCCAGGGCCGCTCACTAGGAAACGATGCCAATCTGTCTAACCGTATCGCTTACCTTCCCGTACACAATTCCAGCCGTGTTTGACGACGACGAGGCTGACAAGGTCGACCGGTCATCACAGGATACGCCGGCCGCCATCTACGAACCTCCGCTACGAGCCAAGCCTACGGAAATGAAAGAGGCGCCGGAACCCCAGCCCATCACCCAGACCTTCGGCAAAAAGAAGCGGAATCTCGACCTCTTTCTCGAGGAGCTCAAAAAGTATGTCGCCGTAGCCTGACAGCACCAGACCACGAAAGGCAGAACCTGACTGGCCCGGTAACGCCGGTAGGGGGCGCCCTCTATTTGGCGGTGATCTGCCACGCGGGACCTCAGACAATCCCCCATCAGTCTACACTCCCATAGGGACCGTGCTAACCTCCTTACACCACTCAATGCCATGTCCGCTATCCCCCCTTCTCCTTCCACGCCTTCACCCGTGGCAATATCAATTATGACCCACACTACCCACCTACCCGGCCCTGTAGGGAACAAGGAAGTCGCGAGGAACGCGGTGACGACTACCCCGAGAGAGGTTCGTCCGGCTCCCGCGACACCGGGGATCCCACGACTACCAACCTCTACGTCGGCAATTTGTGTCCGGAGACCAACGAGGAGGCTCTCTGCCGGGTCTTCGCCAGGTTCGGTCCGATCGGGAGCATCAAGGTCATGTGGCCGCGAACCCAGGAAGAGTTTGACCGTAATCGCAACGTTGGATTTATTAGCTTCATGAAACGCGCCGACGCCGAGAAGGCCCGTAAGCACATGGATGGGGCCACATTTATGGGGAACTTGCTTCACGTCGTGTGGAGCAAGGCCGTGCCCTTACCCCCGGAACCCATCTTTGTGTTAGAGGACGATGCTGCGACTCCATCCACGGGCCTGCCCTTTAACGCGCAGATTCCCAAAGTGCCGACCGGTAGGTACTGGCTCTCTTACCCCCCCCCCCACCGCCGCTACACGTTTCTGGTTCCTAGCGCGCCTAGGGACCTCTCCCTCACGCATCGGCACTAATCCATGTCGTTACCATCCTGCCCCCATGCCCATGGGGTTCATGGATTTTTTTTGCCCCTTCCCCACACTATAGAGGTAAGCTGCCATATCTTCGTTGGAGTTGTTCGACGTGTCAGCCGTCTTCGGCCAGACCAGTTTCCCAGCCTAGAATGCCGCCCTGCGTAACCGTTGATAATGACTCACTCCTGCATCTCCCTGTCCATCTCTTTGCAGCACAACCCTGACTGCCTGTCAGAGGTCCGCGTCACTATTCCCAAGGATAAGGTAGTTCTCCGCCTTATCCACCGGGTGATCGAGCGGCTGATCAAGTACGGACCGGCCTTCGAGGCTCTGCTGATGGACCGTGAATGGATGACACCCGAGTTTGCCTTTCTATTTGCGTACGATGTAAGTTCCTAACCTAGAGTGTGAACAACGGGACCACGCCTGCTCCCGCGTCCACCGCGGTCTATCGGGAGTTAAAATAGCTAACCTAGCCTACACCGTTATGCCCCTCCCTTCATTTTATTTTCATATCGATCCCCTCTCCCTACATCCAGTCCGCCGAGCATATCTACTACCGCTGGAAACTCTACTCGGTGCTCCAGGCGGACTCCCGGACAAGCTGGCGTACCAAACCCTTCCAAATGTACCACAACGGGCCACTTTGGGTCCCCCCGGAGTTACCTTTCGATGACTACGTAGGTGAACCAGACAGGCCCTTTTAAAGCACGGATGCGCTATACCTAACCGTCTCGACCTAATGACAAGGTGTAATAGCTCATTAACTAATCTTAGAACTCTCCTCCTCCCTATCGACGGCCAACGCCCCCCCCATTCAGTCCGTAGGCACCCGGGCCTCAGATTCCGAGGCCGACGAACTAGAAGAACGCACCAGCTTGCCAAAGGGAAAACTTGGCCAGTTGGCCACTAAGCGGCTATACAAAATGCTACGTACTTTAACAACAGAACGCGGCTCGATTCTCAAAGCCATGGTGTTCGTCGTGGAGCACGCGGACGCTGCCGATCAGGTAAGTCGGGTTACTATCTGGTGTCTAGCCCCACCACGCTTTAATGTCGAGCGCCCATATTTGGGATCGTCATTTTTCCTTTCATCACAGTGGCTAGGTATACGTACAGTCCTCTTTGGGATATTCTCTATCTCTTATTCCCCCCCTCTCTCTCTCCACTTGCCTTGATCGCACCAATAGTGCGTAGTCAAGAAACCAGGCCGTCGAGCTAGGGAGAAGCGAGCGCCGTTAGCTGCGAGGAGAGGAGAAGGGGGGGCTATTATTTTCGCTGGCATCTTAACAGCTTGCACCTCATTTGAGTGCAGAGTGACTCTCAGCAGAAAATGGGCGAGCCTGTGTTTCTTGGTTCTTTCAGGCTGACGCATCGTATGAGGGTTTCTGCAACACGCCACCGGTTTTTTTTATGGCATTGGTTGAAGTAGCCGATTTTGAAGCATTATACAAGTACTTCGTTCCGCTGGCACGCGGTCCGTTACCCGAAGATGAACTGTTGTCGGCCAATATTTTTTTTGTAGTTTTCATCCGGGGACCCCATCACAAACCTGGCTCGTACCTGGTCACTTCTATGGGGCCCCTCGTCTCGGCTGGCCGATGATGGTCAGACGGTACCCTCATACCCAGCCTCTGCAGCTAATCGATCTATCGGTGGGAACCTGAGTACATCTCTCCCCATTCACCCACTAGCGGCTTGGCGGGGCTTATGAGACTTTGCGGGAGTCCTGACGGACGGTACTCCGTTCATATGGTATCTTCTCTGGTGGTCGAGGCCGTTGAGTCGCTGTGGGGTCGGTTGAATTCGGGAGGCTCGGCCGTAGGCCTGTCGGAAGGAGAACGAGGGATACTGCGCTGCCTATTGTTTCCGAGAGGGGTATCTTAGGAAGCCACCAGACTACGTGGGTTGCCACCATCCCCCCGTCCAGCGCACTTGAGACTAATCTCCGTCTACCCTTTCTATCTGCCTCACTTTATGTTACTAATCCGTCCCATATTTCTATCACCAGGCGGCCGAGATTATTACAGCGTCACTGGTCCAAGAGGACATCCCACCGCCCCTGAGGTTGGCCCGTCTCTACCTCGTATCCGACATTCTCTTCAACAGTAGCATGGCCGTTCCCAACGCCTGGCAGCTGCGTAAAAGGTAGGCACCACTTGTTAAGGATCACCTAGTCCATCCGATCGCCAGCCTGGACCGTTAGTGCCGCTCTGGCAAAGTGGATAAACGCAGATCGTCCTATGCCGAGAATAATCGCCGTCGCCAATCTCATGGCGGTAGGCCACTAACGTCAACCCCCCCGTCCTCCCCCCATACCTTCGGAACCCGACAGTTTCCAACCACATCTTCTGGCAATATTTCGCAGCTTGAGCGAGGCCTACCTGACCATTGACGCCCGACTTAAGGCCGAGCATTTCAAGGTAAGTATAACATCGGTCACGGCTTGACAGGTCAGAGATAGGACACGTAGGCATCGTACAGGGGGAGCTAACGATTTAGTCCCTTATCGTGGGCCATACCGTCTCGTCGGTTTGCCTAATTGCACACATACAACCCCTTTGGGTGGAAACACTCCAACGAATTAGCACCAGGTCATAACCGCCTTACAGGCCTGGGAGAAATGGATGATATTCCCGCCCGCGGTGACGGCCAGTCTGACGGGCGAGTTTCTGAAAGGCACCATCAGAGTGAAACCATAGTGGCCTATCCGTCCCGCGGCACACTCCGCCTTTCACCGTATTATATTGGGCCGCCAGCAGTTTGGCGACATGCTGTCAGGCCCCGTTGCGAGGCTGTTGAAATCACTTTTCCGTCGTGGTCATGACCGGTCACGCGTCGTAAGTGGCGAGAGGACCATCATTGCATGTCGTGCTTTTGCCCCTATTGAATGCCCCGGCTCATAGATATAGTCTATCATAGATGGAATAGCTCCGTGCTGCATAAGCAACACTCGACCCGTTGTTAGCAGGAGTGGCCCCATGGAAGATGGGCGAACTATTGGCCCTAGGTGAATCTGCCATTAAATGGGGTTGCAATCCAAAGGTAACGGCTCGCTGGAATAATGCAGCTAACGATTGCAGAGGAGCTGGGAACCAAGAGAATAGATATCGTGACTGATACACATAGGAGGGGGTGAGTTGAACGCCACATCAAACAAACCTGTATAGCACTAATAGCCGAGCTGACGGGGCACGAGGAATGACCGGTACTAGTGGATCGCCTAGCAGGTAGCTGTCAGACCGGATGAGGTTGATCAGCCCACCAGCCACGAACTCGGCCAGCGACGTAGAGACTGAGTTGACAGATCGAAATTTCTGGGGTGGTAAGGCTACTTATTAAGCCACCGACGCAGCCATGCGACACGACGACGTCTAGCACGCACCTGAGTAATTTTGAAGTTGTAGGTGGCGTTGCCCCCTAATCTGACCAGGTGGGGTGCTGCCAGTGGTCACTGAGAGGGCAATGTAAGAAAGGGGGACGTGACGAGATCGTATAAATGCATGTAAAATCGAGCTACCTTCACACCTCAATGGCTGCCCTTTTTAGAAAAGCCAGCCGAAACACCTACCTGCATTGGGATATTGGGGTATCCGAACACATACCTGGTTCCGTGGGAATAGGGGGGGGGTATTCAGCTTGCCAATGCGGGCCATGACCTGCCACTTACTTGCCCGGGTAGGTGCGCATAGCCAGCTCCGGCATCTTTGGAACCCACGGTTGGATCGGCTTGCCTCAATAGTTGACGGTAAGCTGTACATATGAACGACGCCCAAATTAGGGATAGAATACCGCCGCTCTATACAATAGAGGACTACTGAAGAGGGAGGCGGCTTATGCTGGCCCTCTTTCCTGACTTGGCATGTCCTATTAGGTGCCTACAACTTTAATGACTTGTAGCGACTGACGACCTAAAACGGCCGATGGCTTTCTAAGCGCCTATTGCGGAGTGTTAGTAAGTCTAAGGAAGGGGACGGTGCAACAGTGGGCTGGAAAACACATGAAAATTGCCATGCTGAACCACATTAATTATCCAGAAAATTTGGGCCAGGGTAGGGAAGTGGAACCTCAATGGCCAGACGGGGAGCAACTGGAAATACAGGGTGAATTTTGATCTAACCTCGGGGTGAGGGGGGGGGCGCAAAAAGTGGCGGAGAGGTGGCCAGGTATTACATCCTCTCTGAATATTCCCATTATCGTTCCAACCAAGTCCTTGCGAGCGCCCTGCTTGGACCGGAGGGGGGTACACAGCACAGCAGGAAGAAGGGGGGTGAGTGGGGGTTGCGACTTACCTTTTTGAAACGCTCACCAGTTTCACCCTCCTTTCTTTATCAATGGGTGGAAATATTGTAGGGGGGAGGGGGATACATGAAGGTTCGGTTAACGACCTTAGTATCACCTCGCCAAAAAATAATACCAATGTAATCGTTTCGCTCCCGGATCAAGTCGGGCCTCGTTTTCGTCGTATGACAGTCAACATGGACCGCGCCACCTCAGCCTTGAAACGGCTAGTTCGCTCAGGCCCATATTGGGAACGGCTTTGCGCTATAGTGATGGCACTATTTTCCGCCAATAACTGATTGCCGAGTAAAACATGGACCGTTGGTGTAACGGGCCTGCTGCTCCTTGGCTACTTGCCAATGTCTTGCAGTGCGGTCCTAAGTTCACCATTAATAGGAGTCCACATGGCCTCCATTGAGATATGGGCGATGCCCTCCTTATCCCATTGACAACGTCGGACCTTCACACACTTAGGATTTTTAGTCAGACGACTACCGCGCCGCTACCGAGGGCGACACCTTAGGCCAGAACGCTGGCCGGCAAGAACCGGGTATGTGGGGAAGCCGCGGTCATATGGGTTAATATAGACCATCGCTACTTACGGCCGCCATTGGTGAGGCGGGATCGTGAAGAGCGGGAATTTACCCCTCCCCTAAATAACAACCAATCCAGTTCTTTCCGCTACTTTGTAGACCGCCTACGGTGAAAATTGATGGATAAGGGAAGGTAAGACTAGCTTAATTGACTGGCCTTGAACGGTACGGTCCTGGCCTATGGTGGATAGCCAGGTTCCTCTACAGCGCAGCTTTCCTCATGAAGCGACAATCTTGTCCCCTTCCCTTACACCAGACACTTAAAAAATATGCGGCAGTGTAGTCGGTCAGCTGGACGGAAAATTACCCATGTGCTTTTTATTTCACCTTGGCCCGTCACGTCTAGCGGTAGGCGAACGTGATGGTACAGCTCCCCAGCCATTGAAGCCCTAGATAGCAACAAAATGAATAAACCCCACAGAAGCGTCTCTGGGGAACCTCATTCCAATTAACAAAAACTGCTACCCTGAGAGTCCCCACGGTATTTCATGCTCAACGTCGAATGTCGCTACAATATGCCTCCCAGCGATGTTATGAAGGGGGAGGGGCGTTACGTCCTACCACGACGCCAAGTAAGCAAAATGAAACAAATGCTCTAGAAATTTACGGTTCCCATTACTTTCCACAACCCTTATCCACGTAACTTATAGGGTGCACTTCAGTCGCCTAAGTACCTTGGCGTTAGCGGCCGAGTATATAGCTGCAGGTAGGTAGAACTTTCGGATGCCAGGGTGCCTAGTGCTATCCGAACATGGTATTGAGTTGGTTGGGCAATAAGCGATGGATAGGCAGGGAACAATACAACCCAGCGGACTGCGAGGGCCTGTCACGCATACGGCCAAGGCGTAGGGGTAGGGGCCTCTTAGGGGTTCCTTTTAGTTCTTACCCTTAACTACGGCTTCTCTCATCGCCCGAGTCATCGATAGCGTACAGTACTATTACATCCATTAGGGTTCCGGTGGGCCCGACGGCCGAACACTTCAGCGCTGACTGGTGCACCATTGGTAGGTTTTCGGGATAGTCCCCCGTTTACCAACGTACGTGCCTCTGGCACGAATGAGTGATCGTTCGCAATGGTGTCGGCGTACTCTACTGATGCAACCTGGCACTAACTTCGACGCCATCCTGCTTTCCTCCACCTCAATGTAGTTGAAAAACCATCACAATCACTGTGCCCAAGGGTCTAGACACACCAGTTCCGCCCCATAGGTCAGATCTTATCCCGCCCCCCCGCCCCACCACTCATCCTGCCGAAACAAAATGAGCACGCATAGTCTGTCAGCGGGGAATTCGCAGGCCATCCCCATTGTGCTGAAGCCCGGGCCTATCGTAAAACTCATGGTAATGGGCGGGTTGCTAAAATAGGGAGGGTTGTACTTCTGACGTAGACAAGGAGAGGAGGGAGCGTTGCGGGTATAGACGAGATAAAGCGGGGACACGCAATGGCACACGTTATCTGACCCCTGCGTTCATAAAACGAGAAAACAAGTCGTCGAGTGGAAGGTGTATGGCTTCCTAATGTGAGGATATTTGACCGAGAAAAATGCCGTAACCTTTTTTGGCCGCCAGGTTTGTAGGGGTCGCACCTGGAAGCATTCTGGTCGTTTCCTTCAGAGATTAGGCAGCCCGGGCACGTATGAATACGGGAAACAGGACGTTTAACGCTTCTCAGGGTACTGTGTACCACCGCTAGGTACGAAGGTGGTGCCTAATGCCCCTCGGTAGAGAGTTGATTCGGACGGATTCATATAGGGCAGCGCGGCTGTGACTACTCTGACCCTCGCTTCGAAATGGGTTGTATATTACCCTTATTTGCAATTCGGTACCCTGAACGACCAGCTTGTAATACTTGCTCCACGCAATTTCGCACCAGATTATTCTTCCTCATTACCTCCCCCTATAATCTCACCCTGCCCCCCTTCTAAATACGACCTGTTAGTTCTATCATCACATCACAAAAAAGAAACCCCCTAGGACTCACTAGTCTTTTAAATCCAACCTTATCACCATCTCTTAATCCTAAATGCCTTGCGCCTTTCATTTATTAATATTGAACTGCAATAAGTAGCTGCTTTGGAGTCACAATGGCTGCTAAAATAGCCATATCGCTAACCCAAAATCCTGGGACCACAGTTAGGCTCACGGTCGGGCGGTGGCTGCCCAGGGCCCTGCTTACCCTATTGGCTTGGTAGTTCTATATCGTTAGCTTTGACCCGGAGACATAATGTTCTGCCTCCCTTCCACCGGAAGCGGGCGGACTTTAGATCGTCCGCTCATCGCTTCTGTACATCGGAATGGCCGGTTGGGTAAAGGTACCAATCGAAGTGTAGATAATCTTGATCATAGGAGGCCTGGTCCGGTATTTGCCTTCAGCCCATTTCATGTTAATAAATAGTCCCCCCCTCAAGTCCTTAGGAATGGGTCGGTGTGCAAAGAGTATGAATAGAGACTGCCAGTTATAGCTGCGGTACCAGTATCAACCGATGCGGCTACCAGGGAGGTAAGGTGAAGACGAATGACGATCAAAATGGGCTACCGGGCGGTATGCAGGAGAGGAGGTGGAGCAATGCTTCTCCGCAAATAGGGGATGACGAATGACCGCTGTATGAGACTTTGAACTGCGTACGAAGGGCGCCTATCCCTTGAAAAAATAGAGGTGAGGGGGGGGGGTTGCGGCTAGGCTTGCGGGTTCGTGGCGAAGCGCAAGATTTTCATCGAAAAGGGGTTGAATTTTTGGGAGTCGGTAAGATTGCGAGCAGCGGCCTTCTCTATATCTGGGCTCCGTCATTCCCATTTTTCTCCCTAGAAAACCAACCTCCCACGCTTAGGGTCGGCCTGAGGCGACGCCGGACAGCAGAAGAGGATGGCGCTGAGTAACACCGGTTACCATGAATTTTCTGGTGAAGGCGGAGTAATACTTTGCCGTAGAACCCGTGGCCTGGCCGGCATGCGCTCAGAAGCTGGTTGATTAAAGTGTCACCCTTAACTGGCGAAGTTAAGACTGTGGCCTAGCTGCGGGTGGGGGGACTATACGAACCCACATTGGCCAGTTAGGTGACGTTTGGCTCGATCCCAGTTGATACAGCAGACCTTGGGGGTTCCTGTGGTTCGCCTCCCCATGCTGAATGACAAATGGCTGAGAGCCCCGTTCTAACTTGGCGGCCTAGAGCCGTAGGGAGGAACTTTGCAGAGTGACAGCAGGCAAGTCTCGGATGGACCATTCCCACGTTCATATATACTCTACTCTATCGACCGGACGCCTTATACGGTACTGTAGGCTAGGTCCGGAAACGGCGTGCGTTGTGCCGCTCGATTTGGACGACTACTCGAGGGATGGGAAAATGGGACAGTACAGAGTGGGCCTTCGGTCGAGATATTGGTACAGAGGCCACCTCAACCATCCTGTCCATTATGTCCCTTCAATATGCATTATTCTGAGCGACACACCTACACCAACCCCCTTCTCTTTCATGTTCGGGGTTCTTTATGGTCAAGGAAGACCTCAGGCACCGTGCTTCTCCTGCCATCACCCTTTACTACAATGGGCTTCTATAGACTTAATCACATATTCTCGAATACGGAATGTGTCACCAAACGTTACGTTATGAACGCTAATCATGAAGGAATCGCGTATGGTATTTTCTGAACGGAGGAACCAAGCGCCCCATTACAAAAAGAACCTAGATGTGGAATTGTGTCGTTAATAGACGTTTGAATGGTGACAGTGAGGATATCCCATAGACAGCTTAAATAGCTGGCAATGTGTTAATCAACGAAAGCGATTGAGATCGTCAAGGCTAGGGATTGGTCGTAGCACGACGCCACGACGAGGGGTGAAGACAGGGCGAGAAGGGTAGTTCTCGGGATACAGCCAGCCTCGGAAAACATACGGAAATTGACGCACGTAATCACCAAAGTGGTATTTTTGGGAGATTCTCCCGTGGCAACATCGGGCAGGCCTGCTACCGTGTCCCTCTTTAGATGGTGACGACCAAAGGCCATTGGTTAGGCGGGGGTCAAGGAATTAGGGGGAAGAGCAAGCGATTCATAGGCAATCCTCACGAGCATCGACGAACGGTCGGGCCACGATCGGTGGGTATAGCACGGCGCTTTACTATTGACACTGCCCGAGCGCCCCAGGGGAATCTAGGAACCATGGCCGGGCTGGTGAGGATGCAAGTCATTGGTTTGAACGAAAAAAAGAGACCAGTTGCTATTACGAGGAGGAGGGGGAGGACTTAATAGAAGAATATCGGACGGTTGCGGGGCTCCAATTTGCGACAGTCACTAGAGAGAGTAGATGGGCGCGGATTTCGATGTGTCCAATGAAAGGAGCGGAGACGAGGTGGACGTCATTCAAAGGTGCGGAGCGTTGGGTCAGATCGCCCGACTCAACCTATCCGCTCGCCGCTCCGCCTTTTCCCCTATATATTTCTCTCCCGGCCTCTCTTCTCTTGCCCTCAATAGTCGGACTACCATCGACTCCTCCCCAAGGCTGACAGGGTCCCATACGCTAAACCCTGACGGGCATCGCTGAACAAACCAACGAGTGGGTAGGGAGGAAAGGGCGGCCACCGATCAACCGGCCTGGTCATCGTACACTCCACTGGTCCTTTTCCACTGTGGAACAAGGGAGGGATGCTTACAGCTGCACCAGGTCTTCGGGTGGCAGGGGATATCCCCAAGTAGGTCGATTTGGCGGGACAGCGGGAAAAGGGGGTGGTGGGGTTGGAAGGGATCGCGGAGGAGGTAAACCAGGGACTGGTGTGGAAATTGGCCGCTTTATCGGATAGTCCGCGGAGGATGGGGCGGCTTTAGGCAGGATAGAGAGAGTGGGTTAAGCTTAAGAGACTGGCCAACTGGCCGGTACTATATTCTCTGGGCGGCCCATAACCACGTCACTCGCTATTCCACGGTGACCCGGGCAAATGAAGAGTTTAGGGGTGATACATACCAAGGTTGCCATAGTTACACGGTTATTCTTGACCATTAACCCAATTTCGCCATACAAGTGGCAGCTCTGCCCTTCGCCTACATCAGCCGTGGGCACTAGGAGTAGACATGGGTATCAAATTGATACCATGCTATCGCATCCCCATATCCATGACTATTGACACCATGGCCCCTTTTTTTTACCATCCCTTGAGCCACCTACTCCCGCCCCCTACCCCTCCGGCCACCTAGTCCTAATTCGTATAGATTAGCAAGGGAGGCTGATCCCTCCCCCTCCACTCCCCGTCGCCTCGCTTTAATATCCACCGCCCCGTCCTTACCACCACCATCATCATGACCACGGCTTCCAATCCATTCACCTCCACTCGCCTAGGTTCCTTATCGGAGGGTGAAACCAGACCGGCGTCTGGGGCCTGCACCAAATTGTATAGTAAGTGTGACCCCTCATAGGTAACCAACGTAATAGAGGCAGGTTGTGCAACCCATGCAGCGACACAGCCGCCCTGCAGGGTTAGATGCGAGTCAGCTGCACAGGGCCCGCCAGGCCGAACGGACCCTGCGGTTCCTGGGGGCGCGTCGACCCAAAAGGAATTAAAGTGTATGATCTAGGCACGCGGCGCCGTGTGGAGCGGGGGACCCTGGTGTAGCGAGAGTCCGGCCTGCTGGATTGGCCCAAACGGGAGCCGACCGATCTTCGACCCCACCACCATGGCCAACCCCCTGCCTTGGCTCGCATCCGAGCGCCAATGGTGGGAGGTGGGGTCTGCATAGGTGATTGACCACATCACTACCGTCACTTCTACCCGTTCCCTTATACCCTTCCTATGCACACGCACACACGCCTGTCCGCCACCACGGTGATAGGGGCGATATGAGGCAAGGGAGAAGGTAATAGCAGATAAATGACCAGGGCAACACCGCACGGTGCAAGAAGGGCGGTGGGGACGCTCGATTCCCTAGCCCTGTGGACCGTCAGGCGACCCTTCAGGTCTGGCATTAGCGTGGCGCAGCCTCCTCCTCCTCCCCCGTCCATCTTGTTTACCTTCCATCCTGCCACCGCCCTCCATACCCTCGTTTGCAGCCACCCATCACGGATGCCATGCCAGACCCACCACCCCCATACCCCGCCTTGCCCTACCTGTTCAACACCACCCTCCCTACAATCGATATCACTTTATTCATTATATGAAAGTCCTTATCCCCGACCAGCCGATACGATTGGTAGTGTCGATCCGACCGTTACATCCTGCGTCCTCCTGCTTTTCCACTGCTCTTCCCCACCCCTCCCCTTTTTCCTCTTCGCTGGACCATAAAACTGTCACGGCACATCCACTGTAACCTTATAAAAAAGCATCGTCCTCCCACTCACTTTTGACCATCCAAATTCTGCGAACTACTCCTCTCCTCCGCCAGATTTTTCTATCCCACTCTCTTATTCCTCTATCCTTAACCTTATCGCTCGTTCTGCCCCATCGCGTTTGCAAAGCCGCTTTTTGTCTCTTCTCCGTCGCCCTTATAGTCCTGCCATTATTTCGCTACTCGGGATTACTGTATTGTATTTTTCACCCTCACTGTTTCTAGTGGCTTACTTACGGTCGTTTGCATTGTAGTATTACGCGGTTCCTTCGCTTTCGCGGACTCCTTCTTCGAAGGCTTCACTTAGCCCTACTTTCCAATTGCAGCTAGTGTGAGCACTCGTTACCTTTCTTGGTATTCCCATCTCCCACGATTGGTCGGATAAATACCTGTTGCCCGCTCTGACCACCCGTACCGCACATATCCCCTTGTCGCCTCCTTTTTTATATATATCTACCGTTACGGAGACCTGCACGATGACCTCGCACTACACCGGATACTACGGTGCCTCCATGGGCCAATCACGGTCCAGTGAGGAGTTCGCTGCTATGGCCTATGGCGAAGAGCACCACCTTGAGGACCTGTCGCACCATCTACCGCAGCCTAACCAGGTTATGCACAGCCAGCCTAACGACCTCATGCAGTCGCACTACTCCCTCCCCGCCCAGTCGGAGTTCCCACCGCACTTTAACTGTCAGTCCAACCCGCACCCCATAGCCTACAGTCTGCCGAACGACCAAGGCGGCTACCCCGGTTACTATCCGGCTCAGAACTCGGGGTACCCTCCGGTGGCTACTCACGACCCGTTCGCCCATATGACCTCCGATTATCCGGGTGCTATGGGCATGGGGGGTGGAGTGATGCGTGCTAAGGCCAAGCCAAAGGAGCCCAAGATTGGTCGTCCGCACAACAGCTTCATCCTGTACCGCCGCGACAAGCAGAAGGAGATTGTACGTGACAACCCGAATCTCAACCAAAAGTTCGTATCCAAGAAGGTTGGCGAGATGTGGAAGAACGAGTCCAAAGAGGTTAAGGAACATTACGCCCGCCTCGCTGAGATTGAGAAGCAGGAGCACAAGAAGCGGCATCCGGATTACCGCTACAATCCACGCCGTACCGACCGCACCAAGAAGAAGCACGACTCGTTCGACCGCGAGCTCTCTACCGGACCTTTCGACCCAGCCATGGCTGCCCACGATCCATACTACTTGAATCACCACGGCGCTCCCCACCACCCGCATCACGGCAGCGATGTGGTGCCCAGTTTCTACCCGGTTCCGGCCTATGGCGCCCCGTCCATGGCCGGTTACCCGCAGCCCGCAGCCGATTTTATGAGCCACCGCCCTGCCGTCGGAAGCGGCCACTACAACCGCAGCCAGTCCCTCGCCCCGCTCCCCTCAGGCGCGTCGGCATCCTCGCCGCTGCTCAACGGTGCCAGTAATCCGCGCGCCCGCCGTCTGTCGACTAACGACGTGTTCATTGACCTCATCCAGCGGCTGCCCGACATCCCCGGTCCCACTGACTACAATACCATATCTGCGACTCATCAGCAGCAGCGCTATACCGAGCCCCCACAGAGCATCACTACGGCTGACTCCGGGTACAACTCATTCGTCACCGAGTGGGACCAGGCTACCGCCATCCAAGACCTCGGTGACAATCGGTCCTCTTCCGCCGCATCTAGTGGCGACGGCCAAATCAAGTACAGCAACGGTGGCAGCCCTCAGAATGTCCAGAGGTCGTTCGACGGCGCCTACCATATGAATCCCGCCCAGGGGTCCCTGCTTCCTTCCGACTCATCCGACCTCTCCCACTCCAGCGACGCTACGGCCGGTACTAGTGCCACGGCCGTGCCCGGTCCCGCTGCAACTTCATTTCCCGAGTCTACCAGCGGCCTCCAGTTCGCTAGCGACTCAAACGCTACTTACTCCATTCCGCCGTACCTAGCGAATTACCCTACCACCAACCCCACTGGCTTGTAATCTGTTTTTGTTTCTACGCCAAGCCTCTCTGTATTCCCACCCCCAACCACCACTACCCTATCCACCATAACCTTTCATTTACAATTCACGTAGCGTGACTCTCATCCCATTACGGTCACTACACCTCACATTCCACTTCTTGTAACTGCCATACGTTTATATGTTTATTTTCCCTGGATGTATATAATAACCAATATCCTTAGTTTCATGATTTTCAAATTATGCGAAACCCAAACGACGTCTAGATTGTGTGCAGTCGGACATGTTTCACTTCCTACAATAGTCGTGCCGTCGTAGTTTACAAGAGCCGCCGAGTCCATTTAATTAGCCGGTCAAGGCACTCTCACATGCCACCTATGCTATTTCGAACTTTACCTGTTAGGTACTAAACTACTGTCAGACTTTGGAATGGTTGGATTATCCACTGCTACTAGTCGGTGTCTCCCCTGCGTCACACTCTGTACCTCTTCCTAGGCTGCGTAGCGGCAGGTACCCCGCATAGTTGTTATACATCGATCCGTGGCTAGGAAACCGGCTTTTTTTTCCCAGTGCTTACTTATCCATTGACTGAACCGCCCCCGTAACGCCGCAGTATAAAATTTATAGCGGTATGTATGAGAGGCGTAGTAACTAGCCTCCATATTAGAACAGGATACACCTCACTCCCAACCAGCCCCCCTTTCACATCCTTCCGATTATATTATGGAAGAGAGGCACCTTTGTTTATCACACAAGCTAATAACGGTACGAATATTGGCACTCACGGGCCTGTTCTTTGTTTAGCTACACCAACCGTCCCTTCTATCCTAGCAGGGTTGGGCTTGAAGGGCTAATTCATGAATCGCTATAGATTTTAGAGCGGTGCAGCCGTGCCACACCTACCCTTCTTCACCTTAACTTTCCGTTCAGCCACCACTGCTCTCTTTTCTTTACTTTTATGTTCGCTTCCTGGGCCTTATTCACTCCTCACTTTGTTATCTGCCACCGGCAAAGTGCCACAACTACTTCATGCCAGCCTTTGTCCTTGTTTGCCACCTAAAGTACCAGGGGTGTCGCTACCATTGTATTGCCCTCTGTCTTAATGTCTGACATTTGATCCTCTCGTCCAGACTAATGTTTCCATTCCTATCTCCGAGCTCCTTAAAAGCCGCCGGCTCACGCTCCCCTCCAATAATTCGGTCATCGTAGACACCACTAGTTTCTGTTTTCGTTCTCCTCGGACTCCTCTTGTAACTCTTGATATCCTCAGCTTTAAATATTACCGCCCATCCTGTTTCTCTACGGTCACTGTTTCACTTTGAGTCCCGTTGTTCCCCTCTTTCCATTGACCGTCACTGTAACCTGCACCATGGGATCCTATCGGGCCGATTTAAACGATGCCCTTCTGGGTAAATTACAAGCGGCCGAAAAGCTCCCCAGTATAGACAATAGTGGGGGGCGGCGACCGGACAATCCGACGGCCCTCAGAATGCTGTGCAATCGGGCCCTTTCAAGTCGGCCAACAACCTCCTTGAATGTGACCTATTCTCCGCTAGCCCAAGCTTCCAATATTCCGGTGCATCCTAGCTACTCGCCTCATCCTCACCCCGTTGTCTACAACGTACCTAACACTCTGGTCAACTATACTGGTTACTATCCCGACCAGAACTCGGAGTATCCTTCAGCGTCCTCGCAAAACCTGCTTTCCCGTAAACACTACAATGTCCCGGGAGCCATGAATGTCAAAATGGGAGGTAACAAGCTTGCCAAGACCAAGGAGTTCAAGGTTGGCCGTCCACCCAACAAATTCATGATATACCGATGTGATAAGCAGAAGGAGGTTGCACGCGACAACCCGACCCTGAACCAAAAATATATATCCCAACTAATAGGTAAAATGTGGGTGAACGAGGCCAAGGAGATCAAGGAACACTACACCCGCCTCGCTGATATTGGAAGGCAAGAGCACAAGAAGCGGCACCCCAATTACCGCTACAACCCGCGCTGTTATAAAAAGAAGTACGCTCTGATGCCGACCGAAGCGTTGACCGACCCATTAACCCCGTCTGGTGTGTACTCCCGAGGCGCCCATGGGCACCTATACAATGGCGGTAGTATGACGTCCGCCCTCTATCCGGCACCGACCTACGCCATGCCGTCCATGGCCAGCACTCCGCCACCTTCGGCAGACTTAAAAGGGCCCTCTCCGGTTGTGAACCATAGCAACTCTACTATTATACAGCCACTCACCCTGCTCCCTCCAGAAATTTCACCGTCTTCTGCGGTGCAAACAGGAATGGGTAACCCGGATTCAGGTTCTCTATTCACCAATGTCGACCTGGCTAACGTGATTCGACAGTCACTTGCGGACCCTGGTCCTATCGACGATGCCCCCTCCGATTGGTTAGGCGTTAAAACCGTCACCCATGGATTGCAATCGTGCGCCGAGTCGTTGCAAGGTATGACCGTGTTCGACCGTGAGTACAACTTGTTCGTCTCCAAGTGGGACTACCATATCGTTAAACGGGACGATAAGGAAAGCCAGGTCCCTTCGATCATGCCCGGTGACAACAATCGAAGTATACACAAATACCCTGACGGTTTGCAGTACTCGGTTGATGGCGACCTCTCGCTACTACACCAGCATTGAAGATCGAACTAGTGGATATCGACATGACTGTCCACCTTTAGGCCAGCGAGTATACTAGTGGGAGCTACTGTATATATCGCTGCAAAAAAAAATTATCATGCCTCCTGTGGTAGGAGTAAACCTATGCATAAAGATTACCAGCTGCTAAGCTCAAATTTAGACCAAAGTTGGTGATTTAAGCGACGACTGATGTTTTATTGAACAGTAACCGGGAGGTCTTTTATACTCTAATCATAGCCAGTATCATTCATAGCGGCTACTCGACTGGACCTAGGAGAGATCCCGGATAACAGTACGGGCGGGGCCAGGCGCCGGTAGGATATGTAGAGACGACTAGGTAGCCGTTGAATCAGGAATAATTGTAATAAAGAAAAGGCCCTAAAGGATAGAAGGCGGCACCACGTTTGGGTAATGAGGGCGATGGAAGGGTGGGGCCACCGTGGAGCTAGAAATATATACCTTCCATTAATCAACTGCTATTAGGCGCAGCCACCAAGGCTGGGTGGCACCGCCTGGGATGGCAAAGGCAGTCGGCTGGCCTCACTTGGGATACGGATCAGGAGAAGGGGTTTTAGGCTACGACATCGCCATATGAATTAAACACGTTTAGTTCGGGATGAGCGAGATGAAATGAGAGACTATTGCCCATGACTGGTCTTTCCCCGCCTCTCGTTCCCTCAGTTGTCACGTATAGCGACCGACAGGCCTTCAGTCGCCTCAATAGGCGAGAGCTGAAGAGGAGAGAAGTTTCATGACGGCGAATCCCTCAATCTAAATTTACAGGCCCTATTAAATACCCAGGAGGCTAGTATTCCACCTGGTCGGGCTGGCTCACAGTATGTCATTCAAAGGATACTCCGATATACATCAACCTAACCGTTAATTGATTGGTACGATATTCCAAAGGGGCGGTTCGTCCTCCACCACCTCTGGTTTTCTCCACTCGCCGATCTCGTCCTCATCTGCTTCTCAGCGACAAGCGGCCAGTTACCTCTCCTCCCCTCTTCACTGTCTATCAATGAGGCAATCCAGGTCTAGGGCACCGGCTTCTCTCTCACCTTCGTTCCACCTCCACCATCCGCGTTCTGCTGGCGGTGGGCTTGCTTTTCTATCGTCAAGTCCCCTAGCTGTCTCCTCCAACGATTACGTCCATTCAATAAATTAATATGATATTTCGCTTAACTCGCCCCTTTTCCCTTTCAGCCAATCCCTCAAGTATAGGAGGAGATAGTAAGGTGGTAGCAAATCCAATTTGGCCACAGCTAACGGGATTACCCAAAGTCACGAAACTTGTACTAGTCCCAGAACCACCAGGCGTGTCTTGGTAAGCGTGGTTGAGGGTAGCTATGTACGGGGAAGGGGGGGAGGATAGGAGAGGAATATGGATGACAACGTGCTGATAGGCTCCATTGAGATATACCTTCGATCGTGATTTACCGCTAAGGTCGTGGATGACTCGTACGATCGGGCAATAGTCTAACGGCACCTCTTTTTCGCAGCTCCGAATTTGAGGGGGGCGCAGGGCCCCTTTTGCGAAAAGGGGTAGGACGCTTGGAATGACCCAGAAGGGTGGAGGGGTGCTTGGCAGGTTGTAAATTGAGGTATTCCCCGTTTTTAGATTAATGCATAGAGTGCGGAAATCCAAAGGATTGGGACGAAGTAGTTACAACGTGGGCCACACAGTACAAATTCTAAGGAGTAAACCAGGGAGGTCAGTATTAAGCGTTCACACTTTCATCAGAAGCGGGACGAGGACTACACCGATAGTAAACTAGACAACTATCCATCGGACAGGGATCCACGGTATACGGCATGAGTCAGGTAAACTCCAGGCGTCCAGCGCGGTAGGGCTGCGCTCCTACTGGTTGGGGCTGACATACAGAGGAAGTAATACCACTGGGGTGTATGGTCAATATGGTTAAAGCAAACTGCGCCCTGAGGGTCTTAATAGCCCTAGGTTACATATCACAAGGACTGCATTGGTTAGGGAAGGAAATCACGTGGATAATTTTTATTTTCACCTCTACCAGCGGCGGATAGCCGCTAGCGACCAGTATTCGAGGGGTTGACACGCCTACCCAATGGCATGAGAGGACCAGACAGCAATTCGCTCAGCTTCATGGCAAGACAACTTGTACACATGGACATTGGTTCGTAATTACTAGTGATCAAGGCGAGCCGCCAACGACTACCTCGGTTCAGTGCTTATTACTAACGCCGGCTTGCCGCCCCCCACAGTCCCAACGATACCACTTCTATACCCGGTTCCTCATGCCCTCCCTCCTACGCGTAGTACCGGGCGCCGCTCGGCCCGGGCGGCTCATTTCCCGACTTGCCCCCCTCCGCACCGTCCACCAGTCGGCCGGAAAGCCCGCACCGGACACGTCGTCAGCGGCCACCGCCACCGACCGTAAAGCCACTTTGCCACCCCTGGGTCGACTCCCGGACGGCCGCCGCAAACTTGTATTCGACAACCGGGGGCCTAATTTCCAGGACTTTCTGCGGGCGGCCACGCAGACCGACCCGCATAACCCCGGTACGGACTCGGCCCTCCCAACCACGACTGATGCGGAGGCGCCCTACCTGATGCCTACGCTGCCGGCCGATCCACGGCAGCTGGGCCAAGGTCGGCGGTTCTTTGTCGAAGTGTACGGCTGTCAGATGAACGTCAACGACACCGAGGTCCTTATGTCGCTCCTCCAGGCAGCCGGTTACGAGCGCACGCTGGAAGTGGACGATGCTGACATTATCTTCCTCATGACGTGTTCAATCCGTGATAATGCCGAGAAGAAGATTTGGAATCGGCTGGCGCATTACAAGTCCTTGAAGGCTCGACGGTCCAACGACCAGCCCCCGCTGGTGGGGGTACTCGGATGCATGGCCGAGCGGCTCAAGGACAAGCTGCTGGAGGCCGATCGCTTGGTAGACGTTGTGTGCGGGCCCGACGCCTACCGCACCTTGCCGCACCTTCTCAGTTTGGCGCACCAGTCCATGATGGGCGTAGCCAACGTGCTCTTGTCGGCCGACGAGACCTACGCCGACGTGACACCCGTGCGCCTCCACCCCAACCAGGTTAGCGTGCACTTATCCGTTATGCGCGGGTGTAACAACATGTGCAGCTTCTGCATTGTCCCGTTTACCCGCGGTATCGAGCGCAGCCGGCCCATCGCCTCCATCGTCCGCGAGGTCGAACAACTTAGCGCCCAGGGGATCAAGGAGGTCATGCTACTCGGCCAGAACGTCAATTCGTACAGAGATGAGACCGAGTACCACAGCTACGCAGCCCCGACGTCAGCAGCCCCCGTTGAAGACGGGGCGCTCAGCGCCGCACCGACCGCCCTCAGCCGCGGGTTCAGAACTATCTACAAGACCAAGTACGGTGGGCTCCGGTTTGCCGAGCTCATGGGGCAAGTCGCGCGTGTGGACCCGGAGATGCGGGTACGGTTCACCTCACCACACCCCAAAGATTTCCCCGACGACCTCCTACACCTGATACGGGACCAGCCCAATGTGTGCCGAAACCTCCACCTCCCTTTGCAATCTGGTAGCACGGCCGTCTTGGAGCGGATGCGGCGCGGGTATACGCGGGAGGCCTACCTGGCGCTGGTTGACCACGTCCGCGCCCTGATTCCGAATGTCACTCTGAGCACCGATGTGATTGCCGGGTTCTGCGGCGAAACCGAGGCCGATCACCGTGATACCGTCGACCTGATGGCCTCGGTGGGCTACGATACGGCCTACATGTTTGGCTACAGCATGCGCGAGCGCACCCATGCCCACCGGCGGTTCGCTGACGACGTGCCTGCCGACGTGAAGGCTCGTCGTCTCACCGAGATCATCGAAACCTTCCATACCCACGCCCGGCCGCGCCACCAGACCCTGGTCGGGCGGTCGCAGTTGGTGCTGGTCGATGGGTACAGTGCGAAGCACGGCTGCTGGCAGGGTCGGACCGACGGAAACCACAAGGCCTTCATCCAAAAGATCGGGACGCCGGAGTCAGTCGCGACCGGAGCGGTGCCCTTTGAGATTAAGGTTGGGGACTACGTTGAGTTTGTGCCGACTTCTGTGTCCTCGACCGCCCTGCGTGGCTATGCCCCGGCACCCACTACCCTAGCGGGGTTCACTCAGCGCTATGGTCGATGATATTCAGTTGGAGCTAGAAATACCTTGCGCCAATTGCTTATTCATAAATAGTATTGTTCTTAAACTGACGCGATCAAGTTTTCGTCAAAGCGGTAGACCTAGTAGTCAACCTCCTCGAGTGTGAAATGTCGCAGGTTAACACGCGGAGATGTGTCAGACGCAGTGCGCGGGGCAGCAGATCGGATACAATAACGTACATCCCCCGGCCTAATGGTATCTGCAAAATGGGGAAATGGGGGGGAGGAGAAGAGCTGACGTGTCGCCCGTGGTCCCCTCCCCCTTCTGGCTACGCTTTATGCAGCCGCGGATCTTTGGTTTTCTTACATGGCGGATATCAGTAACTGTCGATGTGGTAGGGTGCTCTCTTATATCCCCAGCGGAGTATCGATGGCGGGTGTGTGTGTGTGAAGTAGGAGAGGGTAAGGGGCCCGCATTGCCGTTCCTCGGCCTCTAGGAGGGTTTCAGAGACCAATCGATCCGATTCAGCTTATCGGGGGCCTCCGGCAGGGTATTCCACTGACGGGTTGACAGTCTGCTGGCGTCCTATCCCACCTTGCTGACATAGCGACTTCCGTTTTCCAAGCTCCGCAGTTTCGCAAATGACATGGTATTGTTGAATGAAGACCTGCCACCCTACCCGACCAGTGCATTAGCCTTCTCTACGCAGCCCTAACCCTTCGCAGCCAACCTTAGATCGGTCACTTGAGCGCAGAACCGTGCCAGCATCGACAGACGGTGCTACGTTGACCCAGTATACCGATCCCCAGCACCGCTCCTTCAGAACGGCCACCCCCCTCAAGCCCGTTAGCACCACCCACCCGCATTCGGACGGTCCAGTTGACCAGCCCTTACTCCCTACCTTGGCGAGTCGTGGTTCATGTCGGCCACCAATGTGCAGAATGTCTCGCCGGCCATTCACTTCATGGCTGGCGGTATTAGCGGACTGACCAGCTGCATCGTCGTCCAACCTTTCGACCTCATCAAAACCCGTATTCAACAGGACCCCAACCTGTCGCGCGTTTTGAAGCCGGGTAAAGGGGTGCAGCTCCCAGCACGATCGTAAGCGAGAGTGGAGGGGACGCATACAGGTCAATATCTAGGCGTAGGAACTGCCGCCATCCGGTTGGGCAACGCCTAGTGCCATTGGAATGATGTTGCTAAATAATCATCGTGACCCCTAACCATCCTTATATCACCCCGTCATTTGCGATCCAACAGGGCCGTAATCACTGTCGCCCGCGAGGTCATCAAGCACGATGGCATTATCGGACTTTGGCGAGGAGCCTGGCCCACGGTCATTAGGTAAGGCTAGCGTGCCGTCCCTGGCGTATGGGGTCTCGCTGCTACTCTGGCAGCTGGTGGTGCATACGTTGCCGGCCGCGCAGGGCCTAATCTTCTGGACTTGCCCATCCCATTTTCCTGCACGCAGAAACTCGCCCGGATCCGCGGCCTACTTTGCCATGCTCAACCAGTTCAAGCAGATTATCGCCAGGGCCGAGGCAAAGCTGGGCGTACACCCAAGCGAACGGGTAGCGGAGGCCGCCTCCCACGATGAGTCCAAGCCTCAGGGTGCCCAGAAAGTGGTGCTGTCCAACACGGGGAACCTGGTCGCCGGTTCGTCCGCTCGGGCTCTGGTCGGGTTCTTACTCATGCCCATTACCGTGATCAAAGTGCGCTACGAGGTAAGTACGTTGCGACCACGTGCTGTGTTCCGTTACAGTTGTGCGGTTGCCCGTTTGGGCCGCCCAGTGGTTTTGGGCGACCGCCGCTACTACCATACTCGCCCGGTACCGTGTAAGCTGACCAAAGGCGTTGGCCCGCCCCATAAGCCCACCCACTCACCCATATCCGCTCCCGGCCTTCATTTTCCCACCTTCTGACCATCGACATCACCCATGCGGTACGCAGAGCAACCTGTACAACTACCGGAGCATCTTCTCCGCCTGTCGTAGCATCATGGCACAGCATGGCATGCGGGGGTTCTTCTCGGGCTACCTCCCCACGCTGATGCGGGACGCACCCTACGCGGGCCTGTACATCGCCATCTACGAGCAATTTAAGTTGCAGCTTCCCATTGCCCTCGAAAGCGGCCTGAACGTGCACCTACCGGTCCCAGTTACGGGGATGGCAGCTGGAATGCTGGCCGGTGTTACCGCCACCATGCTTACCCAACCTTTCGACATGGTTAAGACGCGGATGCAGCTCCGGCCCGAGCACTACGGCACGACCTTACGCGCCTTTCAGGTGGTATTCAAGGTAAGATTCTACGATTGATATCAAATGAAAGTACTGGCAAGGTGGCTTTTCCAACAGAAGGAGCCCCTCGTATAGAGGTACTCACCCGGGATACCCTGCCCCGTCTTTGCCTCCACCGTGCCCACATTGAACCTCTGCAACAGGAGGACGGCCTGTTGGGCTTCTTCCGTGGCGCAGCCCTGCGCGTACTGCGCAAATCGGTCAGCACCTCAATATCCTGGACGGTATACGAGGAGATCATCCGCCGTAGCATGCTCAGCCCGCCCGAGAGTAGGCGGACGTAGGCCTCTTTGGGACGCTTCTTCCCAACGGAATGCAAAGGCGCCACCAGGCCACAGAGTGTTTGCCAAGGACCCGATCTAGCCGACACAAAAAATAGGAGCCGCCATATACCAAAACTTATATAAATTTGGATATCTAAATCCCGTCTAGGAGCCAGGAAGGCCAGGTATAGCCGTGGGGAATACATTTTCTATATTGACGCAATGTATCCCATGTGGGGGAGGGGAGGAACGCAACTGGGCCACGGCAATTCGATCAGCCCGCGCTGGACCTGTATTGTTTACTTGCGCTTGGTCGGGGCGGCCTTGGTCGATGGCTCCTTCACGGCCTTCGGTGCTTGGGGCGCAGCCGGAACCGGGGGCACAGCATCGGGACGGACGCTCCGGATAATCTCACGGGCCACCTGGTCGATATCGCTCGTTGGATTCTTGCGCATTTGGGCTACAAGCTGTTCAGCGATGGCGCGGACGTCGCGCGGGGAGGCCTGCTGGAGAGGGTTGGCCTGGGCTGCCTTACTCTTGGGGTCGGTCAGGGCGTGCTGTAGCGCCTGGGCATCCCGCTTGATTGCAGCGGCCTTCACCTCCTCGGCCTCCCGCGAGGCGTCCTGGAGGGTCTGGTACTCAAACTGGTGGGTACGCATACTTACGCCGGCCGGCATATTGTCTTCGATGTAGGCCAGGAACGCCCGGAGAGTGTCAGGGTGAGTGTCCTTGATCTGGAGCATTCGCTTGACGCGGAGGCGGGCAAAGTTCTCCTGGGCGCCCTTGTGGACGAAAGGAGACTTGTTGACCGTCCACCGCTGAACATGCGTGGGTAGTCCGATCGTGCCTGAACACGGGATGCGCATCACCTCGGCTACCTTGCGCAGAAAGTCCAAGTAGAACTCGACACGGTGATCTGAGAAGGACTCAAAGTGCAGATTGCAGGCTACGATGTTGTCCGTAGATGCGACCTTGCGGGCGGCTGAACAAACCAAAAAAAAGATATCAAGCAGGCAGGGGTGGGACCGAGGTTAAGGTATATGGTTGGGCTGAGGAGGTGGCATCGGGCACGCCGGCCTTCCAGGCGCTACATGTAATGCGCCGTAGAGGTCCAAGATCAGTTCGCCTAAAACTTACGGTTCAGCATCCGACTGGGCGGCCGCCGCTCGCGGGTTTCCGGCTCCTTGGGCTTGTTGAGTCTCAACACGCGGTCCATGGCCTGCATAATGGATTGGCTGCAGATGGAAGGCGCCATTCACAAGAAAAATTATCGGGGCGTTCAGGGTTGGTTAGCTACCAGCGCTTCGTGTGAACTCGAGGCCATGGCATTGGCCTATTTAAAAGTGCCTGAGCTGGTACGGTTGATTGGATCCAGAGGGGGGGGGGTTCCTCTCTCGGATGGCAGAAGCTTACCTTCCGGTATGGTAGGTGCGGGCCGTGGTCAGACCGGCAACAGCGGAGGCTCGGACGACATTGACCTGGTTATTTAGCAGAAAAAGCAGGTGAAGTAAGTTTGGTTGGCCTAGACGATAGGGCTTAGGTCGGCTGCTTTGAAAATCACGTCGGACTGGGCTGTACGAAGTCAACACCTCTGCGATACTCGGAGTGGCCGAGATGAGTCCCGGATAGATTCGCTTACCGCTTGGGTGGCGCCCAACCGAGCAGGTAGTCGGAGAGCGGCGGAAGAGCAGGCCAGGACCATATCGGTGACGGTTGCAATCTCAGGGTATGAAACGGCTAGGTGGTTTGACAAGAAATGGCTGACGACGGGAAATCCAATATGACTAGCAACAGGGGAAACGAGGATTGGTTAAGAGGCCGGCAGGTGGGTTCACCTGGCATGAATAGGGATGCCCTGATCACTTTGCTTGAACCTCATGTGATCGGCCCGATCGAGAGCGACTCGCCTGGTCACAGCCTTCAAGACCTGGCCGGTCCACACATCACTCAATCACCGGGGCCCAAATAAAATCACGTGATATTCCATCTCAGCAGCTACCGTCATCCCCCAACATTATAGGCCCCAACCCACATGTCAGCATATGGCTGAGGCAGGAGGTCTTCAATGGGATCATTTCAGATGGTAAGCGCCTCCACAAGACCCCTACGCCGGGGTGGTAAATATTGTTTCTCGCTTGGGTATTGTGTATGGCTGATACACGGAACAGTCGAACCTGGAAATATGTCCGTGTTGTCGGCATTTGGTTTGGAAGGGAGCGCTGGTCAGGCTGACCGTAGCTGCCCTACATCGTCTATATCTGCAGTGACAAATTTACGGAACCACCTGGATAACCCAATCATTGTACTGGACGTCGTGAGGCTACCATTCCGGCGAGATAGTACTTACTGGTTCAGCAAGGCCAGGTTTGAGGCGAGAGGTAGCTACGTAGGCTCCCTCTTGGCATGCTCGCCCCTGATGTATCCCTCTTAACTTGATCCTCGCTGACATCGTCATAAAATAATTGGCCTATTTTACGCCTTGACACTCATACTGACAGCCGTCTATCCACTTTGCTGCGTTTAACAGCGATATTCAAGCGGCGTGAGGTCACCTGTAAGGCTCTGTGCTGAAACATAGCTGCAAAATCTAGCCGACTGCGATATAGTTAGCCGTCGGAAGCTACCTCTTATCCGAGTAGGAGGCTCGAATTAAAGCTTACAGCTTCATTAATCAAAGAACACTGGAAGCCAAATTATCTTTCGGCAAGGCAGGTAGCGGACATAGGCGACTAGGGAAAATGCTAGGGACAAGCAAAGGCCTGGGCTGGGGGATACTACCTTGATTGGCAGTTATTTGTACCAATATCGCAGTGGACGCACCACCTCTTCACCTCTCATTTACCTCCTGCACTTCTAATCGAGGGAGCGCGCCCGGTTCTCAGAAATAGGTATTGACCAAAAGGCGGTAACGAAAAGTTAGCGGGTCCGGTTTATTGACGGAAACAGACGGACAGCCTTCGATACGAATTGTGCGGCGTGTCTGCCCAATTTTCGAGGCCCAATGTCTTCCAGCAACCTAGACTTTACCAAAACATTTATTGGTGGGGGCCAGCATCTACCGAGTATCAAGAAAAGTGTCGCGTCGTGGTCATGCCACTTTACTCACCCGACGGCCACGCATCCCTTGCCTCTCAAGTGCCTCTCCCCCAGGTGCTGCAGGTGTATAAAGGCAGGTGCTCTCTGCACTACGTCGTAAACCACACACTAATTTATTGGCATCATTTCGCTGATCGTGGTGGACAGTCACTACTATCTAATTCATATTTCGTATCGCACAACTGCTGTACAATTTCTTGCCCATAATATAGCTTTGATAATTTAAGTGACCACTCGCCCAACTTCTGACACTCTGGCCATTTCTGTGCCCAATCCAAGGCCTCTAAATACCAACTTATAGTTCCTATTGTATTGTTAGGGCGCTTAAGCCGTTGTCCTTCCCGTGCTGCTATTCAACACTTCTGTTCTCTTTCTTTTATCCCGTCAATTGTTCACCACTGCCGTCTATTTCTGATCTTCCGACCCTGTAACTTTCCCTGGCCGTCCTTATCCTCACCATGGTGACGGCCTACTTCGTCCTGATGCCCACCAATGCCATGTTCAGCCTAGCCAAGTCACGTTATTTCGCACTGCAGCTCCTTACTGCCTTGATGGCCAGCGTCGGATACATGTTCAGCGTTCTCGTTTGTACCGACCAGAGTTATAATGCCCACAAAGGACTCGGGTTTTTCATGGTGCATACCTTGGCGCTGCAACTTGCCTGCGGGCTTTTTAAGATTGTGTGCCTCGGCAACCGTGGCACCGTTGAGGCTGCCGAAACCGGTGACCCACGGTCATCCTTGATCGTACCGGAGGCTACAATTCTGGCACGCGCAGTGATCGGTTGGCTACCTACAGGACGCGGATGTGTGGACTTATCAGTAGACTACTGATCGCCGAGGCTGGGGATCTGCAGGGTCGTATGGCTCTCCACTGAGGTATTGCCGGGTACCCTTGCCACTCTAGAATTTTACTACGCCCCTCAGACGGGTCGGCGTGCAGCCCATTTCATCAAAATTTCATTTTTAGTTGTTTTTTTGGCGTGATCCAGATTCTCCTCCTCCGCCGGGGCACCGCGTGGCTCACCTAACGCGACCGGCCCATCGAGCACCCTGAAGATCTCTTCTCCTTACTTTTTTGGGACTGTTACCGTCCTCCACGAGCACAATATCGGGGCTCCATGGGGCCACCGGGACCTGGGGCACTTTTCCATCGGCATCGTCTTCCTATTCGGCGGGGCTGGGTCAGTATTCGTAACCCGATTCAATTTGCTGGGTCCGCGGGCCCGATCGCCCTTCGCTGCGCTTGTCTTTTTGTTCGTCGGTATGTCCATGGGGTTCCACGACCAGCACACGCACATCTCATTGGACGTCCATGGGCTGTTCGATACCGCCTTGGGGATCACGGCCGTGTGCCACATAATTGAAATTGTGATCTTATCCAACGACCCCACCGCCACTCTATCCACCATGCATCCGTTTATGTTAGTCAAAGGGTTCTTTGCGACGCTGGCCGGGTATCTACTCATGGCCTCCACCAATGAGCAGACCAGCTGCCTGATGGACCGCCATCTTGACGTCGATAGTTACGGCATGATGCTCATGCCATTCGCGTTTTTGGCTCATGCATTCTCCCTGGCCATGGTGGCGCTGTATGAGACCGTCCACTATACGACTTCCCCGGTCTCTGCAGACGTAGAGGTCGGTCTGGAATCTTCCGAATTCCCCGATTACGAGTGCCGAATCAGTGAGTCGAGCTGCCCACGTGGAAAGGGCTACCGACCGGTGAGTCTGCGCGCTGCTTCTGACGAGGGCTCCCCGCCAGCGATCACACCGTACTGTTTGAAATCCGCTCTGATGGGTAAGGGCCGATATCACCGCTCATTGACTGAGGAGGGCTATGGGGACTTAATGGTCGCTTAAATTATTACCGAGCAATACAGTACACAATGAGGCAAACCTATCCCATCTCCTCTCACTACTGGATGCGCGGCTGGAAGCTAGGCAGAACCTTCACAGTTGGCTCGAATGACCCAGCTTTATCAGATTTATACACTTTATTAGAAACTATGTGGATGGGGCTGAGTTGGCTCAGTCCTCTGCGGCCTCATGCAGATGCAGCCAACGCTGGTATCTTTCGGCCAGTGTGCGCGGAATGCCACTCGCTACAGGCTGGTGTGGCCCGGTGTCATCCAGAGCGGTGTGGACCCACGCTAAATGATCTGCAGTATTTGTTGTAGACAATCCCCACAGTTGGTCCCATCGGGCATTGCTAGGCGCATCGGACGACGGTGCACAGTTCGGTACGGTCAGGACGATCCCCAGCGCGGCCAGATCGGCTGTAACTTCCCCCCGGTGGTACTGTAGCCCTTCAAGCAACCAATCAATGCCGTTGGCAGCTTGATTGGCGAGTCGGCCCTGGTGGCGTCGGTTGAAGGCTACAGCTAGAGCCAGGCCATGCCGAAAGTTACACCAGAGGGCCTCATGGGTCGGATACAGGCGGAGAAGATCCCGGGTGGCCAGCGAATGCAAGGTGATAACGCAGCCCGTCAGTGCCAACCCGATCGATTGGTCGTCTGAAGTAGCATAGCCCAGACCGCCGCTGCGCTGGCTGATGCGGTAGAATGCTGCAAGCGGGCCGGCCTGTCCTTCAACCGCTCGCCGAGCCTGATCGTGGTGGACTGTCAGCGGGCACCGGTCAATGTAGTCTGTCAAACACCGGGTCAACGCAAGGCCATAGGCACCCGCGGAGTGGTCACTCACGTGGAGCCGTAGCCACCGGTGAGTGCCAGCCCAGGCTTGCCATAGTGACTCGCCCACGGTATCGAAAAGGTTGAGAGCCCCGGGGAACTCCGGATCTGGTAAGGCAGCGAGGAGACTGCGGTCCAGAAACTGGCGGTAGGTCCAGGCGTAGTAGAGCCGCGGGTAGGCCGTCGCCGCCTGGTCGCACAACACATAGTCGTTGGCGAGGTAGCCAAGGTAGGCCCGTTGGTCACCTTGACGTTGTAGTTGGCGAAGTGTCCATTTTCTGGGTGGTAGAGTACAGTAAAATCGTTGGGTGATGAACACATAGTCAATTGGGCGAGGTGGTTAATATCGCTCGGCAGCGCCCGGGGGGGGGGGTAAAAACCATAGCAGAAGCTAGATATGGTTTTTATCGACAACAGGAACAAAGGCAGCTAACGGGGTTATGGAGGGGAGGGGGGGGTGAGGTCAGCCTAAGGCCTAATTGGACCTTACCGATGGTTCCATACGTCGTCGCAACTGGACCGCTTCCTCATACCGAGGACTAGAGCGGTTAGCCGCATTTCGTCGTGCCAGTCTTCTCTTGTCCCATTGAGCAGGAGCCAACGTTTTCTATAGGGTTGGATTGGGGTCATCGGAGACACAGTGGTGAGCGATCTGGTCAATATGTTATGGGCATACCGAACATGTCAGGATCAGCCTTCCGGGTAGCACCGTCGCCCGGAAGGACCGGTAAACCTACCGCTGGTTCCAGGCTGAATAGTCGCGATGGTTAAGGATGAGGAGGGACTGAGTGAACGACATCAGCTCCCTAGTTGGTAGAGCCGCTGAAGGAAGACCATGCTTTCGCAGCCGGTGTAGGTGGTCAAATAGAAGTGGACAAGCCCACGTTGGAATACCAAGGGTCCCCTTGGCCACTTCGAAGGGGTAGTATGGCTTATTGCCGTGGTCGGTCGGCGCTGGTCCATCACAGGCCGATTCGTTAAGGCCCGGGACCATCTCGATGGCTACTCTACGATAGTGCCGTGGGTGTGCGGGGTTGCCGGTGAATAAGTCGACGGAGGTTGGTGTTGAGCCGGCTGTGCGGGTTAGTCTAGGTACACATATATTTTTTCGGGGCAGTGATGAGCCTGTCACCTATGCAGTACCAGGGCGATGGGGAGCGCTCACTATTTAATGACGGCCAATTTTAGCGGTCGTTCAGCGACGATGCGGGGGAGGTGATTAGACTTACATGGCCTGACAGTCCAGGTCGTCTATGAGCCCCCGGAAAATCAGGTGCAAGGCTTTATGGGTCGACATGGCAATCCGGAAATGCGCTCGGCCCCACAAATTGTCCTCAACGGGTGGACAGTTGAGTACGAAGTATAGTCGGCGCACGGAATGCGAATGCCGCAGTTTTACTGCTAGGTTAGGAAGCCAGGAACCGAGAAAGAGCGGGACAATAAGGGTCCCCTCCGGCCACAGGTGGTTGGGACAGGTTGACCTGACCAACCCCCTAAAAAAAAACAGTATCCGCGCTGTGCGTGGGGCCGCATTTCAAAGTATCCAAACACTTCGCTGCAGAGCGCTTTCAAAATCATCATTAGGGCGTAATACAGATTGTTTCATTTTTTTTATAAATACAGGAATGTAATCGGATGCCAGCACAACAGAGTACTGCCATGTTCATCCGGGTAGCTCCGAGGGATACCGAGTAGTTGCGAACGCTGGGTTAAGCGGGTAGGCTGGTTCAGGTAAAAATGACCAGGGCTATCAATATGAACACAACGACGAGAAGGACAATGATGAGATAGAACGACTTGTTCCCTGGAAATGCGGTCAGTTTACGTGAAGAACAAGTATGAAGCGTGTTGGTCAGTTTTTAAGGGCTGAAAGGGGAGAAGGAGAGGGTGGCACTGGGCTGCATTGGTGGCTAGGTGCAACATTCGGCTGCTCAGTAGTTCCGCAGTGAAGCGGGGCCACATCAACTATCGGATAATATTAACACACCAGCCCATACTTACCCGAGTTCTTCTTGATCATGGTCTCGACGCCCTTCATGGCGCGGGAAAGCTTCCCCTGCGTCTGGTCCGTCTGGCTATCTAGTTCCTCTAACAGTCTAATAAATTGAAGGGAGCGAAGGAGAGTCGAGAGGGTAGCGGGGCGTTAGAACTATGACACCGTCTAGCGCGGAAGGTCGCCTATATTGGTCGGTAACCTGGAGAGAGCGCCCATCCGGCGTTACGACCGTCCAAAGGCAGAGAGGGAGCGGGATTCGCCACCCGAAGCTATACCGGCCAACCTACACATTGTGGTCCTCCAGCTCGTTGCCCATCGTGCCGGCCATACGCCGGATATTCTGCACCGTTCCCATGACGGAATCCAACTGTTCATCCTGGTGTCGGATGATGGTGGTCTGGTGTTGCTGCTCGTCCTCCATCCAGTTGGAGGAGCGTAATGCGTCTCGCGGTAGGAGTGAGGCCGCGGATTCTGGCCGTGGGTGCATTTCAACGACAGAATCGCCGCCATTATCCCATATGCTAGGGGGTGCCCGAGCCTGGCGGCGCGAAGAGTCAGTCATAGTGAGGAATCAATATTGAGAAGCGGTATAACAGAGGGTCGAGCAAACCAATGGGGAGTAGAGGGGAGCTAATTTAATCAAATGACCGGAGGAAGGAAGGTGAGGAGGGTAGAGAATAACCCAAGTCTCAGAAGCGATTTGGCATTCGCAGTACCAAAGAGGTCCTCCCCTACTCTTCCCTTCCTCGCGTAGCGTACCTGCGTGACAGCGGTGCTGCTATGTAGCCAGCGTCGGTAGCACCTGAGTGCCATGCTCACCGGTACAATGGTCAGCTTACCGATTTCTTCCCTGGATCCAATTTCCATTCTTGAAGGTAATATCCTAACCCCGTGCTGTCTAGTTGTTTTTTTAGCCGTGACCACAGCGATGGTGTGGTACTCGGCTGGGTAAAGATAGGTCTGACGATCCAATGAAAAGAGCCTTAATTAACCTTTCCCTCTGGGGCGGTATCATTAACACGCAGTATTGCCTCCTAAATGTTCCGCGACTACTGAGCTGTAAGATGCCCTGGCAACCTGAATGTGATAATCAGGCCTCACACATTGTACAGATACCACATCGGGCAGTAAGGCGAGGGTCACTAAAAAACAGAGTGATCAGCTCAACAATGAGCACGCCACGTGTGGCGTGGGCCTTTAGCAACTAAACTTCAGAATAGCAGCCCATCGTTACATGTAATGAGGTGTGCGGCCGGTGGAAAACAATCAAAAGCAAGGGCGTCGAAATCAGTAACTAGGTGAGTTTGCCAAAATAAAAGGCCTTATTGGTTGCAATATTATAATAAATACATGTCATTGGTCCATTTACCACATTGTGTGTGAGATATGCCTGCAGGGCGTCTTTTAGTGTGGTTGAGGAACTTAAGCCCAGGCCACCTAGAGCTCTGAAGCGCCATTGGCTCGGCATTCAGTGTGGGTCCACTTTAACGGCTGGTCAATTCCCGGATCTGAGCTGTGAGCATTCCAATGACTAGATAGCAACCAATATTAACGTGTGTCAGGCGGAACATAATTGAAGACGGGCTCACCTATGGGGGGGGCAACAGTGCCAAACGGTGGCAAGTTTAGAGAGCTAGAAAACGGGCGGTATAGGAGGGCACAGGATGCTGTGGATAATTTAAAGCGGAATAGTAAAACGAATGCTTACTGAAGAGATTTGGTTGGGGCCATCCCCGGCCCCTTTTCTATACCCTCTGGGAGGGGTTGTGGTCCATTGAGATCCGGTAGACCTGGTGGTTGTTGGGGCTCCATGGTTTGGGTCAAGAGTTTGTATGAAATCAGTGGGTTCTGGTAGACCACATCATACATACCTCAGCCACAAAGGCATTCAAAAGGCGAAATTGAAAGGCATCACTAAACGGAAGCTTGTGACCTTGGACTTGAGAGGGTTGGCCCAGCAAACTATCAAATACAATATAGTGAGGCTAGATCCGATTATTAGCATCAATGACCCTATCCTAACATTAACAGGTTCAGATGTGTTAGTCTCTGTTGGTATCCAAAAGACAACGTGCCACAAGGCCCTGCAAGTCACCGCAACGCCACACAGGAACAAGCACCGCCCTCTTAATACCAACAATTGGCCAACAAACCTATCGAGAACCCTCCATGACTAACTATCAAGACCCAACCCTCCACACGTTTCCCGGCTATATAAGCCTACAAACCTAACTACTAATGTCTTTATCTTACCTTTTATCAATCATGCACGTAACGCAATAAACCACTCCTTGGGGCCTTGCCTACCACAGTCTCTCATATATAATACCTCCCCATGATATTTGTACCCATTACTTTTGCCTTACACATATTGTGATGTTTATAAATGAATGAACACCAAAGGGGTCATGCATAGGGCAAAGTGGCATTACTGAATAATGGAAAGGCTGCCTAAGTGATAGGTGCTACACACTGTCAGATAAATACAGGGGTAGCACGGTGGCAACACAGTGAGAACCTTTTAGGGTCAAAGATCCTTGGGTTGGTTTAGCCTATAAACTGAAATTTGGCCTATGACCAATATCATTTCAAAAAGGCAATTATACTATCACAGAATTGCTGATTTCAAAATATATGACTTAGATTTTATCTTAGGATGATCAAATGTGATGGTTCCCAATCACCACACCATCCCTTGCACTCCCTAGCCCCACCTAAGCCTCAAGCAACCCAGCCAAAGGTATTGAGATCTGACTCATATCATCTTGTTGCAGGGCTGCCTCTCACAGCCATTGCCTCGATTAGCATTTAGCAAGGTTGGTATTACAAATGTGCCCTAATCCCTTAGAAACCCGCCTACACCAGCCACTAGCAGGGCTGTAGCCTGAAGAGTGAACCAGCCAACCACTGTCCCACCTGGATTAGAATTACTGGTAACCACTTTGGCTGCCATCCTTAACACTCCTTAACCTCTGTGCTGCACCCTCTCAACGTCACGTTGATGCCTCCAACCTTGCCTTGCTTTGCTTCCATTGCTATCGCACTGATTTTGCCTAGCATTACACTCTGCTTACCAGTGGGGAGTCTAGCCTCATGACACCATGGTTTGTATACTTGTGAGCAACCTGTGATTCCCAATTCAACTCCAACTTCCTATAAGCCAAGCGCCATGGCCAAGCAACCAGCTGTGTTGTGTACGCACTGTACCCTGAACATCTGATCATCATACATAGGAGTCCCCACAGTTCCTGCACATAGGGTGTTTTCTGTTCTGATTTGGCTGACACTTCTAGTCCCCAATGGTAGGCGCTTACCTAGGCTGCTCACACCATCCTCATCCGCACATTCAATGCCTTTGGCATCTACTCACTCAACTTTACTAACCTGTACATTTGGTATGAATAACCTAGCAGCCCATCCCAGGCTAGTTCTACCCCAGTTTGTCAGTTGCTAGATGAATCCTTTAATGCATAATCCTTACCAGTTGCCCAATCCACTGTGAAACCAAGGGTCATTGGCAAACCTGCCATGCAAGAGAGTGCGGAGTATTGCGTTTAGTAAACAGTATGCAAAAGCAGTAGCACTGTAGGGTGTGCTGTAATGCCGATGCAAAGGGTGGGAATACAAACCCGGATGCCAGTGGTCTGAATGACCAGATGCCAGAGAGTGGGGGAGAGAAGGTCAAGGTTTAGTGGCAGGCTTGCCTTTGTTGGGCAGTTTGGTTAACCTTTCACTACTACGCCTCATCATATTGGCTGCCATCTGATGTTTAAATTGGTTGCCGGTCTTAGACAATTCCACCGCCCTACTTTTGAGACTCATAGATTTCCGTTTTTCCTTTAGTTTTGGGGGTGTGGACGGAGGGGTAAATGCTTTTTTACGATCCTCGATGCTGGCACCCGTGTTAACCTTAGGGGGGGCCGCTTGTGCAGTGAGCCAGCCAAGGCCGTGTGGGTGGTGGCAACAGCTAGGACAACTGCAAGGACGGCAGCAATGGTGACAGTAGTGAAATGCATGATGGTGTTGGTAAGGTGGGTGGGATAGGACAAGTGACAGAAGAGAGAGAGAGAGCTGGTGCTGATGTGAGAGGCAGACGTGGTGTGAATGTAGAGGTGTGAGGGTGATGATGGGCTGGCAAGAGGTGGCAAGCAGGTCGGTATTTATATCCAACAGCCCACCAGTCCGTATGGAGGTATCCAACGTCCATGGGCGTGTGCAGTGATTGAGAAGGGGAGGGAGGTACAGCCGGTAGGGCCTACTTACAACGTTCTGGACAGCACCAATCTATCTGCACATCACAAAGGCAATACAAAACTTCTATTTGCTTCCGCCCGGAGAGTGCTGTCAGCATGAGATTGGGTGACTTACACCCCCAACGGCGGACGAAATGGACACGGCGCGTTGTGCCTAATCTGTCAAATTATTTGTTTGGCATATTTTTACTGGGGATTATGTGAGAGTCAACATTATGTTCATTGTTCCTATACATTATTCTTTTTCATGGTCAACCCGTAACGATTGTAGTGAAGGTCCATATCATAATTTGGTGGGGTGGAGATCCCGCCTTCCCTCCCTCTCTCTCCCTTCATATGCCCCACTATTACGCCAAGCCCGTCCATTGTGATTGACCAGTTGTGCAGGACATCCCATCCTTTGGTCCTTCTCTTCCACTCTGCCTCCACTTGCAATTAGCTTGGTTTAGAGGCCGCAGTCCACTGAGAGTGGGGGCAATGCCACGGTCAAGGTGCAGCACAGGCAGGTCAATTCACTTGCAGGGATTCTTAGCAAAACATGCCGCGTAGAAAATGGGACATCCCGTTTCCTGTAAACTCAACTCTATATCCAGTCGAGTGCTTCAGCCGCTCCCTACAGTTCTGATCTGGCCCCCGGCGACTTTCGTCTGTTCAGGAATATCAAACTGCGGTTAAGGGGTAAAGAGTTCAGCGCATTGGAAGCGGTCGTGGACGCCTGGGGATCGGAGCTAGCTAAGCTTCAGCCAAATGACTCTACTGCTTGCTTTTATAGCTGGCTAGGACGAGGTCGCCAAGTGGTACAGATTGGTGGTAATGATTATAAATTCACATCACTTAAATATGAAGGTCTCATAATTCATTGAATCATCTATAATTAGCCTTAGCACAGCAGCCATATGGTGTCTCCTTTGGTTCTTTCTATACGGACGCCTGCTCAGGTTTAGCCTCACCATCAATAGTAGATGAACCGCCCCATAACACATTACCCACGTCATGTTGTGATGCTTAAACTTGAGGGAGGAAAGTCAGTCTGGATTATTAATGACCTAATAGCATAGAAGCCGTTTGTAAGTGAGGCAATGTCAATGAACCCACGGGGAAGTAAGTTAGTGGAGGCAGCGGCGCTGAACCCAATGTAGCGTCTTCAATCGGGTATTAGAGAAGCTCACACATTGCTGCTCCGACGGTACACTCTATCGTGCACGGCCTTCTGTTTCATTTGCTCATTTCAACTGCGCCTTCGTCAGTCTCCCCTTAGTTTGCATCTACCCTCACCATCATGTTTAAGAAGTAAGCCGCCGGTCAGCACTGACGATTGAGGGCGCCGCGTCAGCGGTGTCAACCCCCCAGAAAGTCGTTGGCCGACCGACCCGTATTGTCTACATAATCACCAAAACCGCCTGTCTGACCCATCTCCTCCTTCGGTTCGTATGTCTGCCCTCGTTTCCCCCACGCCAGAGTCAATCCAAAAGAGGATGTGGCCACACAGAGCCAGATCAAGTCATCCGTGCAGCGCAACATCCGCACCAAGCTGGTGGAGCAGATGCCCGGCCTGGAACCCTACATTAACGACCTCTTACCCAAGAAGGCCACAATGACCTTGACCAAGCTGCGGGAGCACATCAGCCTCGTCTCGGTGAATGGCGAGGTGCTCTTCTTCAACCACTTTGACGGCGCATACTACCCGACACTCAAACTGTTGCACCGGTACCCGGACATTTTGCCGCACCTACAGGTCGATCGGGGGGCCATCCGGTTCGTGCTGTCCGGGGCCAACATCATGTGCCCTGGGCTGACCTCCCCGGGCGCCCGAATGGACGTTGACCTGCCCAAGGATAGGGTCGTGGCCATTATGGCTGAGGGCAAGGAAAACGCCCTGGCGGTGGGTATCACCCGCATGTCAACCGAGGAGATCCGGAGTGTCAATAAGGGCCACGGCGTCGACACCGTGCACTACCTCGGCGACCTTCTATGGAAGGCCATCTTTGACGCCTAGGGGCACCAACAACCCATACACCAGGGTATTCGTTCCGACTGGGAGTCCATTACATTTACCTTCTATAAAACCCATGGCAGCGAACAGTGGTGTTCTTGGGTACCACATTTGGTAAACCTGAGCTGTGGTAGGGTCAAGAATATGATTATTTAAGGGGCTTTGGCAAGATTAGCATAGCTGCTTGGGAGGAAACAACGATGGATGTCTTTACTTCGTCGCGCCACCGAACACTGACTGCTACGGGAAGAGACCGTGCTAACCAATCCTACCCAACACACCGGCAAGAGAAAGATAGCACGTGGCACTGATGAAAGACTACAACCGGCGAAGCGTAGTGCTCTCTTCCCGGTAGGTAAAACGGGAGCGGGGGTCATGGGCATCACAAGAGTGCAAACGTGGCCCATGACCCGTTTAGTAAGGCAGCTGGCCACCTCTTTCGTGCTGGGTCCGCGTGACTAACGCCATTCCCGGCCCTGGAACGGTGGTGACTGATAAGCCACCCACTGGCTTTCACCCCACACTGCTTGTCCATGGGGACCCACCGACCACGGCCTACCAGGCCGGAATGCCACCAAGGCCGGGAGGGCCCTTGGGCAGAGCGCGTGCCAGCGTAGACCCGCCCTTGTGTAGGGAGCGCGGTAATCGATTTCCCGTAGTTAAGTGTGTCGGCTGTGCAACTCACCAGGCATGTTCTCATCACCCCGCTGTTCCTGTACGCATACAGCCGCCCTCTCTCCTCCCGCCCCCGCTCCCCCGCATTTTCCATTCCTCCGGGGCGCCACGGAGATTCAGTCCTGCCGTGACCACCTCTAGCGGCCCACTTGGCGCAGTTGTCGGTCCTGTACAACCGTATACTCACCCTTACCTCTTACTGCTCGCCCGCCCCTTTCTGCAATTACGTTTCTAACCTGGCCATCCGGCACCGTTCGCTCGTCTCATCCGCCGCCCACTCCCTAAGCACGCCTGCCCATTCTCCATGTTTGTCGGCTGCGCTGCCGAATCAGCAGCGTGCCCTCTACGAGACTGCTCCTACCTTTTGTAGTGGTCGTCATTCAATCCCCGCTTCTTCTAACCCGCCCACTGACTATACTCCATTGCTGGCCGCTATCTGCGCTCTCGCCTCTATTATACGTCACCACCCCTCCCCTCTCTCCGCCACCATCCTGCTTGTTGTTGGTTTTTTTCCACCCTCATTCTTGGTGTATTAGCTCCCGCCTACCGCTTTACCCCCCTCCCGCCGCACCATCCTCCGTGCCCAACCCGCCACGATGAATCTCGGCACCAAGTCACCGAACGAGATTCTGTTTATGAATTTCAACCAGGACTACAGCTGCATTTCTGTGGGCACGCGTAACGGATACAAAATCTACAATTGCGACCCGTTTGGCAAGTGCTATGCGCGCGAAGACCATGGGGTGGGCATCGTCGAGATGCTCTACTGCACGTCACTCATCGCCGTAGTGGGGGCCGGCGAGCACCCAGCCTCCTCGCCACGCCGTCTGCAACTAGTCAACACCAAGCGCCAGTCGACCATCTGCGAACTCACCTTCCCAACCACCATCTTGGCCGTTAAGATGAACCGCAACCGACTCATCGTGGTGCTCGAGGAGCAGATCTACCTCCACGACATCCAGAATATGAAGCTGCTACACACCATCGAAACCAGCCCGAACCTGACTGCTGTGTGCGCCATGTCCCCCGGTCCAGGAGGCTGCTACATCGCCTACCCGTCGCCCACAGGAGCTGCTATCGGATCCATAGGTGCGGACGGGGGCAGCATGGTGACGGGCGGTGGTGGGTCGCCCACCGGGCCCGGTGCCCCGTTCCAGGGACCCATGTCGGGTGATGTGATGATATTTGACGCGCTCAGCTGCCAGATCGTCAACGTAATTCAAGCCCACAAGCGACCGGTGGCCTGCCTAGCCATCAGTCCGGACAGCACCCTGATCGCCACCGCCAGCGATAAGGGCACGGTTATCCGCGTGTTCTCGCTGCCCGACGGCAAGAAGGTCCACCAGTTCCGTCGGGGATCTTACCCAGCGCGCATCTATTCCATCTCGTTCAACGCCACGGGCACGCTTCTCTGTGTATCAAGCGACACCGAAACTGTACACATTTTCCGCCTGGATACTGACGCAGGCGCCCCGTCGTCGCTCCCCCAGTCCGGTTCGGCCCGATCCCAGACGGTCGGCCGTCGCAGCAGCGTGCGGAGCCCCTACGCCCAGATGAACGGTGAGTTCACCCCGGAAGCCGAGGAAGGACTGGCGGGCCGCAATGGCGGTGGTAGCGACCAAGGCGCAGGGGGGCCCGGTTCTAGCGCCACCCTTCCGTCCCGCTTCAGCGCGGCCACGGGGGTGTTCCGGCGGTCGTCCCTGCAGGCCTTCATGAGCAGCCGCATCGTGGGCAGCGTAGGGTCCTATCTGCCCGACGCTCTCACCGAGATGTGGGAACCCTCGCGGGACTTCGCCTTCCTGAAACTACCGTCCACGGGCATCCACAGCCTGGTGGCTCTCAGCGCGTCCACCCCACAGGTCATCGTCATCACCGCAGAAGGCTATTTTTACCAGTACTCCATCGACCTTGAACAGGGCGGCGAATGTATGCTCCTCAAACAGTACAGCCTGCTGGACGTCGGGGATACCCTCGGCACATTCATGACCGGGTAAGCTGGGCGTCTGAGATACGGCGGACCCTGTGTTACACGTAGCCCACCACCGTCCCCACCTTCGGCCCTCCCGCGCTCCCTCCCCTTCCCCCCACACTTCACCTGTACTTGTTAATTTTCCGCATCGACTGCTTTTTATCTGTGCACCGGTCTCCTCGCTCCCCTTTACATTTCGTTTATTATTGCATTCTGCTCTGGCTCTCCCTCTCGTTTATCGTTCTACCCTGGGCCATTTACCTTCGTTCCGCCCTACTTCAATTGGTGTGTTTTGTCTTTGTGGCCCGGCTGCCGATTTAAATGCCCCCCTTCCTTAAATAATACCCTCTGTGCACTAGTCCCTCTCTTTACTGACCTTATGGGTAGATGGTGCTGCTGCAGCCATCGGATGTCAAGAGTGGGTGGCATGTTTAGAGTCAAGGGCCCCTCTGAAAATCAAAACGTCCTCACCATGCTCTACAGCATGTGTTGTGCGTGACAATTGGACTTGGGACTCGCCAAAAGTAACTGGCACGTCAAGCTGGCAACTATCGCGTCAGCCTTGGGGTGTGGTCGACGAAGGCGGCACTGGCGTGGTGATTTGAGAACCCCGACTTTCACATAGGTAGGTGCTCTGGGCAGATGCCCTGGGATGATAGGAGGAGAGTAGACCCTGATTTACCTGAGGGTGCGGGCTTCGCAGTTCGGAAATCTGCAGATAATGTCCTATAGATATCAATGGTGACCTCAGGAGGGCTAGACCTAGTCTCGAGCTCAACAGCACATTGGTCCCACGACTTGTCGTGATGGCTTGCCGTGTGTATAAAGCAATCCGGTCTTCAAGTGTAAGGGCGGCAATAGATATTGGAAGTTACCGTCCCTCATGCGCGCCCCGCACCTTGAGTATATCGAAGAAACTCGCGTGCCACAAAGCAACGAATGAATGTGACCGGCCGCCGCCCGTCCTCCCAACTGCACCTCCCCTCCCTCCACTCGCCAGCGCCCTGACCGGTCGAGCGGACACGTCTCCTGATCAGACCGATTCCCACCTTCTCCGCCAGTGAGCTGTGGGCCCTTACCTCGTAATCCTCTCTCCGTCACCGCCCCCACGCCTCCGTACGCTGTCTCTTCCACTTCACTATATCACCTGGGCAGGATCCCTCCTTCCCCTACCTCAACTACATCTTCACTTGTCTATTTCACTTCTTCGTTGGCGATTACTGGTGTCAGTTTTGACATCTTAACTGTATTCACGAAGGGTCACTGCGGCATTCCCTCCCCTCCCGTCTAGCCTCATCGGCACCGCTTCTCCCCCCGCGCCCTAACCAGCCCGACGGATCCTGGTTTCACTCTCGCCTTCTCGTCCACTGCCGCGACTCAATAACCACTTTGCTCCTTCCGCCATGCTATTCGCCCGTTCTTTCGCACACCTGCGCGCCACGCTACCCGCTCGCCTGGGTCAGCCTACCACTGCCAGCACCGTGACGCCGTTGGCCCGTGCCTACACGATCCGAGCCGAACATGCCAACCGGGACACGCCTGCACCGACCCCAGGAGATAAGAGCGGTGGCTCGGCTGTCGTGAACCCGCCTGCCGGATCGTCTTCTGCCACCGTCGCCTCGGGTAAGAGAAATGGTGACGATAGCGGCGATTCCTGTCTACGCATGCTGCTGGTGGGTGCTCCGGGAGCGGGTAAGGGTACGCAGTCGGCGCGGATCCGCGCCGAGTTTCCTGTCTACCCCATCTCGAGCGGGGACGTTCTCCGCCGCCACATTGCACTCAACACCATCATTGGTCGCCGGGCTGCGCCAATCGTGGCGAGCGGCGAAATGGTGCCGGACAACATCATGGTGGACCTCATCGATACGGAGCTGGACCAGCTGGACCACGAGCACTGGCTCCTAGACGGGTTCCCGCGTAACGCGATGCAGGCCCAACTCCTCGATGCCTCATTGGCCGCCAAGGACCAGCCTATCAACACCGTCATTAACCTGGTCGTCCCCGAGGACGTGATTCTCCAGCGTATTGAGGACCGTTGGGTGCACGTGCCCTCCGGCCGCGTCTATAACCTCAGCTACAATCCGCCCAAGACCCCCGGTATCGATGACCTTACCGGGGAACCCCTCACCCGTCGCGCCGACGATACCGCCGGGATTGTCAAGGCCCGTCTTGCCAAGTACCATGAACTCACCATTCCGCTGCTCGAGCACTACGATAAACTCGGTCTGCTTGTGTCCTTCAAAGGCAGCACCTCTGATGAGATTTATCCCCAGATCCGGGACTATTTGGCCCCGAAGTTTGCACGCAAGTGAACCAGGAGGGAAGAGGGGGAGGGTCTGGGTGATCCTTTTCTTTTAGGGGGGGCTCACTACGTCCTTCGGCAACCTCAACTACGGCCTGGCTCCCTAAAACGGACACTCGATTATGGGCTTGATCCCTTACCCTTCACCCTTAATTAATCCCACCCCGTGCTATTCCTTGTAATCTTCAGTCTTATCGCTTCGCCCTACATAAATATTACCCCACCAACTTCCATTTTGCAGCCTCTCGCCCTTGACGGCTGATTATTGAGGGTTGCTAGAGCGTACAAGCCATCCTACACCACGCTCGGGCGGCAACCCTACCAGATTTATTCATGTAATGTAAAAAATAAGCAAATGAACAGTAGTGGTTCAGAGAGTCGCAAAGTTTACCGACGTCCAGTCAGGCATGTTTCTGCGGCACCCCCCCCCCCCTCCTTAGCGAAAGGCCAACAGGACCGTATTGGTGAACCCGGTTTAGATGAGCTTCTTTTGCTGGAAGAAGCGACGCAGGTAGTAAATCTGCCAAAGGCCGGACATGGCCATGACGACAAGCGACAGTACGTTAAAGAACTTGACACGGTCGTTGGTGGATTCTGGGATAAGATGTGTCGAGTGGGAGGTGCGTGTGGATTTCAGGTGTAGAGTCAATAGATGGGGGTTTAAAAGGAGGTTAGATTAGTGTATACCCAGATGGATCCATGTGAGGGAACTCAGGATAGAAGCGGACGGGCCGATGGCATAGTCATTACACTATTTTTCCCTTGCGTCCATACCCTTCCCCTGCCGCTACCACCCCATCATCGCAGCTTACCGTTGGTGTTGCGCAGGTTCTGCTCGCGCCACTTCATGTAGGCCAGGTCCTCATCGATCTGAGTGAGGTACCGCTCAAGCTTGATGAGCTCCGCCTCGACGGGCTTGAGTTTATCCCGGGCGGCCAGCTCTTTGTAATCCACGGCACTCGCACCGATATCCATGGAGAACGTGATAAGCCGGGCGCGACCGTCGGGTTGGTATCCGGGGTCGAGGATATTACGCATGCACACAAAAAGCTCGGCGTGGTCATGGGTCTGGAACTCAATCACCGTCTCGTCGACCACATTCGAGCGTGTCGCGTAGGTGTTGCTCGCCGCGCTGGAATCGTACACACGCACGTTCAGCCTCTGATTGTATTCGGGAGCCGCACGGATCTTGACCTTGACGGGCTTATCCTTCTCGCCCCACGCCGAAATGCACTTCTCGTCTTGCACCGATTCAGGCTGACCCGGGAGCTTGAACTTGATGGCCAGCACCGCTGTGGCGCCTAGGAACGCCAGGCCAGCGGTCAGGAGAGAGAAGCGCATGGTAGCCAGAGATAGATGGAGATGGGGAATGGAAGGGGTAGATGGAAAAGGGCGGATGACAATCCAAAGAGCGGAACGATAAGTGCAATGACCGAATGGGCTGCTCAGAAAGAGGGCGGGAGTAGATGAGTAGGGCACGGGAAGGTAGGAGATGATGGGGTGGGCGAGAATCCCTGAGGCTGATGTGCCAAGCGGGTTGTGTGGATGCCAGTCAGGCTTACAACCCAGTAACGGTCTGATTTGAAGCTCCGCGACTTCTGGACGGTCCATTAGCAGAGTGATGGCTCCCTTATCTTATCTGTACCAACGAACCTCGTGTAGTTTCATTTCGTCCTTTTCAATTTCACCGCCTGAATAAGGTATTAGTAAATTATGCTACAAGTTCCTAAGGCTTTCCAATTCGACAGCAAATTTTAATAATTCAACTGCACGTTACCCTATACCCTATTGAAAAAGTATCAATCAGGGCTCCAGCCCGAGCTGTTCAAAGCCCAGGTGGTAGAGTACCAGTTGCGTCTGTAAAGCCTGGGTCTGATCTCGATCAAAGACCGGTTGCACGGCAGCGTCCGCAGCGGCCAGTTTCTTGCTGAAGGCTTTCAGCGTGGCAAGACACATACTGGCAGCCTTATGGGCTAGGTGGTCAAACTTAGTACTATCGACGCTAGAATAGACCTTGCCTAGGGTGTCACGGACCGCTTCCACGGGGGGAAACGGGTAAGGCCGGACTTCCGCGATGTCGATATCGGGCGAGGCTAGATCCGCCTGAGTCTTGCGGTAATGGTCTAAACGACAGGAAATTTGATGACCATAGGCCATGAAGGTTAGGTATGTTATACTAGACTATGGGGCCATATGCGCCGTACCTCGATACTCAAGTTAAAGTTCTACCCAGCCAATAGCCCAGCCCTGCTACGTGAATCCTTACCAAGAACGTCTTGCAGCTCGGCATCTGGAACCTGATAGTTGCGAATCCGCTGGTCGATAAACTGCTCGGTACGGTAGGATGCCTTATTGTTTAGCTCGGTCAGCAGCTTAATCGCCGTGGGGTAGAGAGGGCGCAGGTGCACGGCCTTAGTCTCGGCAGGCAACTCGTCTCCTAATGACCGCCGCCAGAGGAATGGTAGTAGTAGAGTAGCGTGCGTGAGTACTAGTGCCAGATGAAAGCAGCCAATTCGATCGGCTCCAACGTTAAGCACAATAAAAGTACTTGTGATTGAACGTACCTAGCATATCCATGATGAGAACATTCGACGCAGATCCGTCCTCCGTTGCGGGCTCTCGGATGAGCGCTACATAGGCTTGGACGGCCTGGCTCACATCGCACAGGACCCCATGGTCAGTCTCGCGGACGACGGTCGGTCGGAACTGGTGATACAGGTGGGCGCCCAGGCCTTCCAAAAAGAGTCTGATGGACGCAGGTACGAGGTGCGTGGGGTAGTGAGCGAGAGCGAGGGTGAGGAAGAGAGAAAGCAAGCTTGATTTTGGGGTGACCGGCGGCGTCCGTACGAATCGAGCCGGCCGTAGACTCCACATTGGCTAGTTTACACTATACGTACCCGAAGGACTGGGATTCGCTATCAAAGAGGCGATGATAGAGCTGGTACTCCTGCGACAACAGGTCAGTCAGGAAGGTGAAGGTTTGGTGGACCTAGGAACAATGAAGGGATGGCATGGAGGCGGCTTGGTCAAACCTCGTTAATTGCAGTAGGGAGCTACTGGGTTCATCGCGTGATCTTCCCCCGTTTCGACTCTCGCCCACCGGGGTTCAAATGGGACACTTACCGCGTCGACTGGCCGGTCCTTGTGCTGTTGTGCCAACGCAGCAACCTCGCCCTGGACGCGGGTGCTGAGCAGTTGTGCCCGCGTATAGGTGTACGCGCTCGCGCAGTCGCTGAGGAGAGCGCGATAATCACTGTGCCGACGACTGGACGCCTCGAGCTCGTAGACCAGGGGCTGGAGCGTACTGGCCACTGTCCGGAAGTGGACGTAAAGTGGTGTGGTAAACTGGGCGAGATTAGGGTCTGGACCACCTTTGTTGTTGTACTAGCAACGGGGATGGGGTCGAAGGCCGTGTCAGACAGTCGCAGGGACGGGTGGTTAGGAATACATTGGGCGGTGGATATTGCGAGCGGGGATGATGGGGGTGAGACTAGAAGGGTTGTCCACGTAAGTACTGCTGAGTGCGTCAACGGTAGTGTACGATAACAAGTTTTTCATTAGACTGCCCGATACCTACCGCTTCGGTCATTTTGGTTGACGCTTCGCTGCCCAGGGCTCGCACCGTCTTCACAAAGTACATCTTGATGAGGGTCATGCCGCGGGTGAGACACTGCTGGAAGCGCATCAAGTAAAGCTCCAAGTCCTTGTAGGCCGGCTACAAGAGGTTAGGCGTGGCGATTGCGTGGAACAAGGACCCCATAAGGGAGGGTAATTAGCGAATGCTCAGGTTAGTCTAGACGGCCCGATCGTGAGCAATCCAGTTCCCGTTCGCTGAAAACTTAGCTAGAACGTAAGACTTGCCGTCTGCTCGAGGTGCGCGATGCACTCTTCAAGGCGCCGGATGTACGGTAGAAAATTCTCGTGAAGGCAGACGGCATCGCCGGGCGCGTGCATCAATTTGGTAATGGTTTCCAGGTCGTTGAAGTAACTTAAGTGTTCATCGAGCAGCTCGGCAGCCGCGTTGAGTGCGGACTGTGCAGGTGGGATCGAAATGAATAGTAGGTTTTCAAATTGCGTAAGCAGAACTTTAAGGCGAGTACCGGCGAGCAAGATTGCGCCCAATTGGCCCTGTACCTTTATGCCCGTAGTTGATGAGGACGTCTTACCTGTTCCTGGAGTATGTAGCCGCCCTGGGTTTGGATATTACGCGTCTTACGCTCCACCGTTTGGTGCTGCTCCTTCATGTCGTCGAGCGTGGTTGATACGGCGTCAATGTAAGTAATGGTTCTTTCCACGGCCGTCAACTGGGTTCGCAAGTAGTCGAGGCATTGGCTACATGGATGAGACAAGGGACAGAAATAGGGGGGGGGGTTGCGCAGGGCTGGGGGAGGGTGGGGGTTAGAGACCGCCACGCCTAGATATTAAACACCGTCCGGAGCCTTTCCACGCGGGGCCAGGTTGTAGGCCACTGGCCAGGCAGCAACCTCGAGTAGGAGAGTCCAACTAAATGAGGTGGTTACCTATACTTGGATTCCTGGTCCCTCGTGATAGCCACCTCGACTTTGGTCAGCCAGTCCAGAAACTTCTCCGTGGTATCGATGGGCTGGGTCACGGCGAGGCCAACCGTGGCATCCGTAGTAGACTCGGTAGCGGCAGATGGCAGGTCGGGGGCGTTCATGTTGGGAATGAGAGGCGGCTGTCAGGAACGAGAAGGCGTTGCTAGGTACAAATAAGGTGACCGGACCACCAAGTTAGGGGGGAGCAGCGAAAGGGAATGCGCCGTTTCAACTGAACGTTGCTCTGGGTCAAGTCTGCCGTGCTAATGAAATTGTCCGTACTCAGGTGTTTGATGGAGGTCTTCTCGGTAGGTCTACCGGCGCCACTCTCCGGAATGCCTTACTGATCTTGCACGTGTAATCGCAGTCATTCTACTGATTCCTTTGCCAAGCCTTGCACAAGTGTATCCCAAGCACCCCGATGTCCGACTAGCCCTCGGTTGACATAGCCATGATTCGTATCGTTAATGGACAGAGGCTCGTGCGCATCTCGGCGCGAGAGCAGCGGGCTAGCGTCAGCCGGGTCCTCACATTAGCAGGTTTCAAGGATTGGGACCTGGGACTGATGTTCACCGGCGACCGCAAGATACGCCAGCTGAACCGCACCTACCGTGGCAAAGATAAAGCTACGGACATCTTGTCCTTCCCGTTCCACACGGTAAGAGTACATCCCTCCCCCCGGCCACAGGACTGGGATGACGGGGGAAACTTAGGTCCTTTTATTTACAAATAATGTTAGCCAAATCATCCCAACTGCACTTAACTACGAGCCTTAGCAACGATTAACTATCCATTAGGACTCCGTCAACTTCATAGTTGCTAACCGTGCTCGCCTTGGCCTTACCTTGCTTTTCCTTACCACCAATACTTTGCCGCAATCCAGCCTGATGTCCCGGGTGAGCTCCCTGAGCCGGCAACGGAAGATGAGCGAAGCCTAGGTGATATGGTTATTTCATTACCGTACGTCCAAGCCTACTGCATTGAGAACCATATCCCACTCCAAAAACACCTACCGGTGCTCTACGCCCACGGTATTTGTCACCTGCTGGGCTTCGATCATGAGCAGGAAGAAGCTTACGTGCGGATGCAGGCACGGGAGACCGAGATTTTGAATCGGTATTGGCAAGAGGTAAACAACGCATACTAAGCAATATTTTGGATAATATGTGATGGCAATCTGAAGTCGTAGTAGTTGCCTGTAACCTTGGGGTTTTGCGCAGTGGTACAGTAATTCGATTGCGTCGACATCTAGTATAGGTGATTCAATGAATTATGAGACCTTCATATTTAAGTGATGTGAATTTATAATCATTACCACCAATCTGTACCACTTGGCGACCTCGTCCTAGCCAGCTATAAAAGCAAGCAGTAGAGTCATTTGGCTGGAGCTTAGCTAGCTCCGATCCCCAGGCGTCCACGACCGCTTCCAATGCGCTGAACTCTTTACCCCTTAACCGCAGTTTGATATTCCTGAACAGACGAAAGTCGCCGGGGGCCAGATCAGAACTGTAGGGAGCGGCTGAAGCACTCGACTGGATATAGAGTTGAGTTTACAGGAAACGGGATGTCCCATTTTCTACGCGGCATGTTTTGCTAAGAATCCCTGCAAGTGAATTGACCTGCCTGTGCTGCACCTTGACCGTGGCATTGCCCCCACTCTCAGTGGACTGCGGCCTCTAAACCAAGCTAATTGCAAGTGGAGGCAGAGTGGAAGAGAAGGACCAAAGGATGGGATGTCCTGCACAACTGGTCAATCACAATGGACGGGCTTGGCGTAATAGTGGGGCATATGAAGGGAGAGAGAGGGAGGGAAGGCGGGATCTCCACCCCACCAAATTATGATATGGACCTTCACTACAATCGTTACGGGTTGACCATGATAAAGAATAATGTATAGGAACAATGAACATAATGTTGACTCTCACATAATCCCCAGTAAAAATATGCCAAACAATTAATTTGACAGATTAGGCAAAACGCACCGTGTCCATTTCGTCCGCCGTTGGGGGTGTAAGTCACCCAATCTCATGCTGACAGCACTCTCCGGGCGGAAGCAAATAGAAGTTTTGTATTGCCTTTGTGATGTGCAGATAGATTGGTGCTGTCCAGAACGTTGTAAGTAGGCCCTACCGGCTGTACCTCCCTCCCCTTCTCAATCACTGCACACACCCATGGACGTTGGATACCTCCATACGGACTGGTGGGCTGTTGGATATAAATACCGACCTGCTTGCCACCTCTTGCCAGCCCATCATCACCCTCACACCTCTACATTCACACCACGTCTGCCTCTCACATCAGCACCAGCTCTCTCTCTCTCTTCTGTCACTTGTCCTATCCCACCCACCATACCAACACCATCATGCATTTCACTACTGTCACCATTGCTGCCGTCCTTGCAGTTGTCCTAGCTGTTGCCACCACCCACACGGCCTTGGCTGGCTCACTGCACAAGCGGCCCCCCCTAAGGTTAACACGGGTGCCAGCATCGAGGATCGTAAAAAAGCATTTACCCCTCCGTCCACACCCCCAAAACTAAAGGAAAAACGGAAATCTATGAGTCTCAAAAGTAGGGCGCTGGAATTGTCTAAGTCTGGCAACCAATTTAAACATCAGATGGCAGCCAATATGATGAGGCGTAGTAGTGAAAGGTTAACCAAACTGCCCAACAAAGGCAAGCCTGCCACTAAACCTTGACCTTCTCTCCCCCACTCTCTGGCATCTGGTCATTCAGACCACTGGCATCCGGGTTTGTATTCCCACCCTTTGCATCGGCATTACAGCACACCCTACAGTGCTACTGCTTTTGCATACTGTTTACTAAACGCAATACTCCGCACTCTCTTGCATGGCAGGTTTGCCAATGACCCTTGGTTTCACAGTGGATTGGGCAACTGGTAAGGATTATGCATTAAAGGATCCATCTAGCAACTGACAAACTGGGGTAGAACCAGTCAGGGATGGGCTGCTAGGTTATTCATACCAAATGTACAGGTTAGTAAAGTTGAGTGAGTAGATGCCAAAGGCATTGAATGTGCGGATGAGGATGGTGTGAGCAGCCTAGGTAAGCGCCTACCATTGGGGACTAGAAGTGTCAGCCAAATCAGAACAGAAAACACCCTATGTGCAGGAACTGTGGGTGCTCCTATGTATGATGATCAGATGCTCAGGGTACAGTGCGTACAAGACACAGCTGGTTGCTTGGTCATGGTGCTTGGCTGGTAGGGAGCTGGGGCTGAACTGGGAATCACAGGTTGCTCACAAATATACAAACCATGGTGTCATGAGGCTAGACTCCCCACTGGTAAGCAGGGTGTAATGCTAGGCAAAATCAGTGCGATAGCAATGGAAGCAAAGCAAGGCAAGGCTGGAGGCATCAACGTGACGTTGAGAGAGTGCAGCACAGAGGTTAAGGAGTGTTAAGGATGGCAGCCAAAGTGGTTACCAGTAATCCTAGTCCTGGTGAGACAGTGGTTGGCTGGTTCACTCTGCAGGCTACAGCCCTGCTAGTGGCTGGTGTAGGCGGGTTTCTAAGGGATTAGGGCACATTTGTAATACCAACCTTGCTAAATGCTAATCGAGGCAATGGCTGTGAGAGGCAGTCCTGCAACAAGATGATATGAGTCAGATCTCAATACCTTTGGCTGGGTTGCTTGAGGCTTAGGTGGGGCTAGGGAGTGCAGAGGATGAGTTGATGAAGAATGGATAGCTAAATTATGTCAGTATTATAAGATTAGCTAATGATATATAGTCACATTTACAAGGGAGCTCAGAAAATTTTTCCCTGTAACCAAGTGGGGCGAGTAGGCAGTGTAGGTAGGCAGGCAAGGTGGCCAAGGGCGAAAAGGCAAATAACTAGGAGGAAGGAGGTATAGGAGTAGGAAAATGAGTTATTTCGCAGACAAGTCTCTAGACAGGGTTGGCTGCCCCTGTAACTTATAATATGCTCGCCTGGGGGTGAAGGTGAGTTAATGCCGGTAAGGTATAAGGGAGGGAGAGAGGAAAATTATTAAGCATCCAGAAGGAAGAATGTTGCATTTCACGTTGCCCACCGGAAAAGCTTTTTTTAGCACCATAACGTGCTTGTTGAGCGCTGCTAGTGAGTCCTTCAATCGGAAGGGGGGAGAAAAATGGTGAATCCTCTCATTGTGTCTTTTGGGCGTTTGGATGTCATGCTCTCTCTTTGAGGAATCGGAATTTCCCATGAGTGGTCCATTAATAGCCCAAAACCTACCAGGGGCCGAAGTCAACCAATTCCGATTTTCCTCTCCTTTTGGTTACAGAACACGCCGGGCTGGCTAGCTGTGCACAATCCCCTTAGATTGGGCATCCCTGGTTGGGGGGGTACAATCAGGGATGGTTGTCGGCTACTTCATCCAAGAGTGAGATGGTGGGCCTAGAGAAGCTTGGATCTGGTGAAGGGGTAGACCAAGGGTTAATTATGGATGGTAAGTTAACATGGCCTGGGAGACCTCCCTCTAGGTCTGAGTCAGACTCCGCCTGTTGAGCATCTTGCCCAGTGGGGCCCACCCTGAGTCTTTTACTTCGCCAACTGGTGTACAAAGTGGGACTCATCTCGGGTGAGTGGCTAGAGGTGCGTTTCCTTGCAGGGGACATAGATGATGCCGGAAGGGGGCTGGTGTCTACCCAGTCTCCATGGGGCTCAGGCCTGACCGGAATGGGGGTATCCTCCCCATGATTGAGGCTGGCCTCCAGGTTTGCCCATGATTGCTCTGGACTGTCTGCCCTTGACACTAGGCGTGGTGATGGCCCCAGGGTGCTGGGGGTGGTCGTCTCAGGTGATGTTGTGTCCATATCCACTAATTCTGGGCTAGAAGTAGCAGATTCCAGGCGCCTGGCAGGGGATTCTAGGGCAAGTGAGAGTGGAAGTGAAGGTGGGGTGACACTAGGGTAGTAGGGAAGTAGGCGCTCACCATGAACTGTCTTGGCAAGTGGCTGGCTCTCCAGGTCAATGAGTTGGTAGACCAGTCCGTGACATTCTAGGACCTGGTAGGGACCTGCCCGCCTCTTAATCTGATCCGCCAGGTTGGACGCCTTAAGGAGAAGCTTTACAGTGACCAGCTGACCTGGAGCAAAAGGAGTGCACCTGACACCTTGGTTGGCCCTGGCCATGGCTTGATGCCTTGAACGTGCTCGAAACTCGCGTAGATTGGCCAAGGCGCGTTGGGAGATGGCCTCTGTACTGGCGACGTCATCAGGGTGGAGCACCAGGTTGTCCCTTCCCCAGGTTTGAACGCCTGGGTTCAGAATGGCCCATGGAGCGAGGCCTGACTGGGGATTTGGGGTGAGAGCATGGGCGGCCACTATGGATGGGATGTGCTGGACCCCTCCCTGCTGTGCGCCCAGGTCTGTGAGGCGCTTGCGAAGGGCCTAATGAAGGTGCCAACAAATCGTTCTGCTAGCTCTGGAACAGGGTGGTATGCAGATGAACGGATGTGGCGCACACCCTGCCCTGCCAGGAACTCCGCCCACTTGGCTGAGAGGAACTGGGGTCTATTATCTGTGGTAAGAACGTCAGGCTTGCCATAGATAGGGAACCATACATTCACCAGGGCGGAGATAGTGGCTTCAGAGGTAGTGTTCTCCAGGGGAAAGAATTAATAAAACTGGCTGGCCGAGTCCACCACAAGCAGGAATGATGATTCTGGGTCGCCTAACTCACCTACCATGCCAATGTCCGCGTACAAGTGCTTGCCTGGCTGGGGGTCGACTAGTGCAGTGCTCATAGGGGTGTGACGGTGGTGATTGATGGCTTGAATCTGGCAGGTGTGGCAGGTGCGAGTGGCCTGGTCAATGAGTTCCAGGAGAGGACCACACCAAATACGTTGGCGCACAAAACCAGTAAAACAATCACGCCTTGGGTGGGCCAGGGCAATGTGCAGGTTGGACAAGGTGCGTAAAACCCAGCTTGTGGGGGCCACTACCACCCAGCAGCCCATGGTGCTTGAAATTCCGGCATCCTCAAACTTGTGCAGTAGTCCCTGGCACATGCTCATGTCGCGGATTTCGCTATAGTGTGGGTCATCCTGGCCTAGATCGTTATCCCGCTGAAAGCACAGTTGACGCCAGTGGTGGATGGTGGGGTCGGATTCCTGGTCAAGGACATACAGGTCGATGTCCCAGGTCTCAGGGAGTGAGGCCTGCTGAGTGGCCATTATAGGTTAAGCGTTTACCAGGGGTTGCTCATCCTCAAAATCGCTAGGATTGTCACTCTCGCTGAAATCGCCGTTTTCGCTTTCCTCACCGTCAGAGTGGTGGGAAGTTCGTGGGAAATTCCAGGTATCCAGACCCCCGGCGTCGGAATCGGAATCATCAGGATTTACCCGCGCTGCAGCAATGGGGACAGAGGCTTAGCCAGTCTAATAGTACCTAGGGCAGAGACGTTCCAGGCATCTCGAAAGCCAGTGGGCCGCCAAATGTGTTTCTCCTGGATGATGGTGGAGCATGCAGGCATTGATTCCCAGAGCTCCTAGCTCAGCGCGGAAACCACCCAGTTCGTCTGCCATGCACGCATCACGGTGATTAAACAGACCAAGGGCAGTGGTGGCATCTACCTCGATTCTTAGATTGACTGCTCCATCCAGGTAGGATTAGAAATGACGAGTGGCCCTTAGCAGGCCCCATTCTTCACAAAATCCAGAGTGACGCCTACCTTGTGCCCCATCAAAGGCCTTGGACCAGTAGGCTACCACAGCCACGTCATCTTCTGCGCCTTAAGGGTGGGCTAGGAGGACAGTGCCTACCACTGCTTCAGCAGCATCTACCCGCAGGGTGAGGGGTTCTTCAGGCTGGGGCTCGTACAGGTTCTTAACGTCGCACAGTGCAGTGGTGAGGCTGTCCCAGTAGGGGCGGAGGTTGTCAATGTCTGCCTTGGATAGGCGCGTCCTGCTTGTGTGAGTGTGGAATGGTGCTAGTAGGATGCTGGTATAACCGAAAGGAGAGGAAATGGAGAATCAGCCGACTTCCGCCCCTTGTAGGTTTTGGGCTATAAAAGGACCTCTCATGGGAAATTCCGATCCATCAATGAGAGAGCATGACACCCAAGCGACCAGGAGACAATACGAGAGGATTCACCCCTTTCCTCCCCCCCTTTCGATTAAAGGACTCACTAGCTTCACTCAACAAGCACGTTCTGGTTCTGAGAATAGACATTCCACTGGGCAACGTGACAAGCAACATTCTCTCTTCTGGATGCAAAATGGCTTCCCTCTCCTCCTCCCTTTTACCTTACCGGCGAAAACTCACCCTCACCCCCAGGCAAGCATATTTAAAGTGACCTGGGCAGCCAACCCTGTTTAGAGACTTGTCTGCGAAGTTAAAATCCTTCCACTTCTAAACCTCCTTGCCTTGGGCCACCTTGCCTGCCTATCTCTACTACCTTCACGTCCTACTTGGTTACACTACCTTTACGCCCTACTTGGTTACACTGGCCCAGGGGAGATGGCCTGCAATGGAGTTGACGCCTCCAGTGAGTCGCTGGATTGCCTTGACAGTGGTGAGCATGGACATTTTGTAGAGGCAGGCAACCCTTGAGTCTGGCAGGGTCCAGGTGCCTCCTTGTGACCAACGGAATCCCAGGATGTCAATGTCTTGCCGGCCTAGGATTACACGCTTGGACAGGTTGATGGTCATGTTCCAATTGGCCAGCTTGCAGACCAGGGCTTGAAGGCCAGAGAGGTGGTTGTCCACATGGCCTGAGGGGCTCTTCAGATAGATGCTGTCAATGTACCCAATGAGCTTACCTCTGAGTGACGGCAGCTTGTTGAAGACTTGCATCAGCAGGCTATGGGCAATGGCAGGGCTTTACAAGTATCCCTGGACTAGGCGGCATGCACAAACTCGGCCATTGTCCCCACCATCAAAGGTCCAGTGATCACGGACAGCGGGGGCAATCCGGAGTTGAGTAAATTAACTGGCAAGGTCAATGCTGGTGATGAGGCAGGTATCACCCACAAACTGGCGGATTTCAAGGGTGCGAGGGAGACTGATACCTATGGAGCGCATATTCAGGGTGGAGCCCACACTATTGTCTAGGATGACGCTCCTGGCATCAGTGCTGGGTTTGGGTATAGAGTAAACTGGAAGATTAGCCAGTGCAAAACCAGGCTCATCAATACCATACTCCAGGCGAGTTGCCACATAGGAGTTCATGAACTCCCTATCTGCGCGGCTTCGGGGAGGTTGGGGAATGAACAGAAGGGCGGCGTCATCCTTGATGGGGGGAGTGATGGGCTTGAGTTCGCAGGGAGGTGGGCAGCCTAGGGTATACTTGCGTAGGGCTCTTGCACCAGGCATAAGTGCGTCAATTAGACGCTCACGCTCAGAAGGGCTTGTGGCTTGATCCTTGGTTCGCCTGGACACATTGGAGCGAGCAATAGCAGGATACAGTTCGTCACAGTTAATGTACTCTTGGTCGTGGTTGATGTCAGTCCTCTGGAAAAAGGAGGCGGGTGGGCCTAATAGTGCCTCTGTCTTTTGCCTTGCCACCTTGGGTTTGATGGTGGGGGGGCAGTCATTCAGAATTTCCCATGAACGTCCCACACCCTTGGGGGAAGGGGCGGCCTCTGGCGAGCTGGAAGGGAAGGCTTAGAGGAACGCCTCTTCTAGAATAGAATGTGCAACAAGGAGAGCCAGCAGAGGCCTCTCCGCCTGAGGCCACAGAGCAAAACCCAGTTGCCCAGTCAGATAAAGAGCTCCGTCCCCCTCACAAGCTTGGTCCACACTGAACCCACCGTCCAAATAAGGGAACCACTTTCGCAGGACTATCCTTCAGCAGGCGGAGACAGTCCGCCCATTTGGGACTGATCAATGCAGACCCCACTGCAATTTACAAAGGAGGAAGAGAATGGCTTATGGCACCCCTAGTGCCTCTGATGCCCCTCCAACGCTGAATTAAGAATATCATATTGTGACCGAGTAGGGCAGGTGGGCAGTGTAATCAGGTTGGCGAGGTGGCCATAAGCGAGGGGGCAATTAGATGTAAA
>JANBPT010000940.1:0-18490 GCA_027575765.1 Tieghemiomyces parasiticus
TCTTAGGTTTCATCTGAAACACTGTGATCTGAGACCTCCCGCTTAAAATTCTCAAAATAATTGGAGGCACCTGTACCCCCATTATGCCGATAAGGCCAAATTCCTACTCAAAGAAGGGCCCTGTTACAGCCGTACCAACCGTCTTGATGTACCTGAACTCGTAGCTTTTGGCTAAGGTGTGATCCAAGCCTAAGGTGGCACCGGGTCCCCTCTCCAGTGCCCATAGTCCCGGCTCCCGGGTTTGATGCATGGCCTGTAGACGTTGGTCCAAGTCGCACCACCTGTGGAAATGTTAGCCCATGTAGAGTAACCGGTCGCTTCGGTGAGACCTTTCCAGTAATCAATAGCAAAGCATCCACTTGGATCGCACTGGTTGCCAGTGAGGTTGTAGGGAGCCAAGTGGTCGATGGACCTGTACAGCTCCACTGGGCTGCTCAGGGTGCTAAGCATGGTGGAAGGAGGGAGGAAGTGCGGCATGTCGGAGACTAGCCGTCCTATCGGCCAGATAAAGGTTTCCTAATACTGGGTCTAGATTATGTCCCCATCAAGTTTATCAATGTTGTTCGACCACCAGCCTGAATGACTGGTGGCCTACAAGGGCCGCTTTTAGTCCGTACGATAATGACATAGCGACTCGTAAAGAGTGGAACGGCAAGATGGGGCAGTGTGTAATGTGTCAGATAGTCCAGCATTAACATTCCCGACCTTGCGAATGCAGAACTCGACTAGGGCCTATGTATTGCGCCTGGTAAGTGTGGGCCAGCTGAGTGCTAAACTATTAGAGTTTGGGTACTTTAGATCAATTAAGATTAGAACTGCGCAGTGAAGTTTAGCTTTTCAGATACATAATTGCCTGTACTAAAGAACCCGTCAGTGCTAACACTGAAAAAGTAAATCTCCCTTTGGCACCCAGGTATAACTGTTGTTCAGTCTTCAGCGAGTTTAATAACACATTTACTCTCCAGCGATTAAACGATTCATCGCAGTTCTCACGATTCTTTATTTAGGTTGGGTTAGGGAAAGCGACGTTATATTTAGTTTTATGAATCACGCCACCCCTGGATTAGGAAAGGAAAGGAAAGGCAACGGGGCCATTTAGGTGTGAGTTATTAGTAGCTTCCGAAACAATAGGTAGCTATTGCAGCACATGATATCCCGCAAAAGGGCTAGGGCTACCCAACCGACAGATACGATATTCTTGACGGGGAATGGAAAGCGGAAGACATGGTCGGATCCGATAATCTCTTCCTTCGCCCACCGCTAGGGATGCAACCTAAAGATGCTGATAACTCGACTTGCTCATGGGATACTCATTTCCGTAGCCCCCCCCTCTAATCAAGTGACACGTTCCTTGGGGCCGGTGACTAAATAGCATATGTACGACAAGCACGGCTAGCGTATCCTACCACGGCCCGCTTTTGACTACCCCGGGCCGTGGCTTTGGCGATTAGAAATACCGACTTCGAGGTAGTGCAGGCCTTACGTCTACCAACTCCGCATTATGTGTCTCATAAAGACGTTTCTCCCCCCGTGTTTTTTGATCACCGCTTTATTGACTATTTCTTATTCTATTTAAGTAATTCCACCGGCCGCCATCCTATTTTCGCTTTATCACTAGTTGTTTTTTTCAATTTCCATGTCCTCTTGTTAGTTCTGTCACATGTGGCATTAAACGATCAAACGAGGCGCTCCCCACTCGCCATTCATCTCTCCTCACCTATACCCGAATCAGTTAACCCGTCCAAGTACCACCATACCTAGGATAACTCCATTCAGGTGCCATGAGAACACCCACAGCGTGCCTTTAGTGGCTCGATATCTCTTAATTCACACTTCACACACACACCCTCAGCCGTTGGCTAATAAACACCCGGCTCTAAGCTGCCCCACTTCATCAATCCCCGCCCTATTTGGAACCATCACAGTGGTTGCCGGGGTCGAAGGCCGCCGGAACTTGCATAAAGAAGCGTCACAATGGAATGAAGTACCTAGATTCCCAATAAAAGCTGGAGGATGATTCTAATTGGGAACGTCGGGTAACCACGGTCCCGCCTTGTAAAATGGAGATATGCAATCAAAGGAGGATTGACAATATGCCAGGACCCCCAGCGATGCAGCCATAGGCTACGAACTTCATATAAATTGAACGGACCAGCGCTGCCAAAGCAATTGAAATTTATACTCAACTCCCCAGGCCACTCTCCCCCTAGCACCCCATCGCCACCGCCACCAACGTCGACTTTGTCAAGCCTCGCCCACCACTCACTATGCCTCCAATGTACGACTCGTGCAACCACATGGTGGTGATGGCTAAGGATGCTACATTTGAACATCTTCGCCTAAACCGTAAGTAACTGTACCCTCGACATAAGCGGCCGAAGTTCGTTAGATCCTAGTTACCAGTATACGTATAAGAATACCGATTAACACTATGTACCGTCGTGCTCCTGGCCGTTCTATGTCCTCGCCTCTCAGATATACTTTTTTTTCGTATAGGCATACGTTGCTGGAAGGTAGAAATCGGCCATCTGGACCCCGTCAAAGAGCGATTCACCCTGATAAATGGCGTGAAAGATGAACAAGGCGTCCCGATTGGCGTGCGCTTCAAGTTTTCGTCCGTTAAGATCCTAGGCATGGAGCCGATTATGGACCGTCTGCCCGTTGATGTGGTACATATCTACGAAGAGAAATACAGAGAGTGGTATAACCGTTCGGTGGAAAAGGGTAGCTTGAAACCTCGTCCCTACGGTCTCCGGATTGCCGACTAGTGCCAAGCGCTTTACTAGTGAGTGGTTCTAGGAACCAATACATCACAATTACTCGTTCCACACTTTATAGTCCGTAAGATTCGTCGATATAAAGTATCGGTTTGGAAAGCGCACCGATCCTTACCTATTTCAGCCTTAGTATCGTTGTTGCCCTTCTACTAATTCCTTTTTTCTCTCATCTTTCTAGTCATCGTTGAGTTTAGTCATCTGACATCACTATCATTGCCCTTTCCCCATTAGTCACCGTGGTTTCCTCTTTTCCCGCTCTGTTTCAACATTTCCCTTTTTATCATCTGACCAGATACACTTGCTGAGGCTCCTAAACCCCCCCCCCCAAAAAAAAAAAATTATCTTACGAAACATAAAGTCCCATCTCGACGGTAACATTACCACTGCAACATATTGCATACGTTTGAATGAAGTGTATGGGGTGGTACATATGCTCTTGTTTTGGGATGGATAAAGATAGTGGTCGTTTAAATTCACTGCACTAGACACTGCTTCCAACAAAAGGCAGTTTTCAATCGATTACTCGATTCGTTAGTTGTAACAATGCTCCAGGACATACTGTGTAGGCACTAGGAGATATCCGATATCCTGGATGCTTCAACATGTCTGATGCCGTAGCCTAAAACCCTCTCCCCCTGTTCCGTACCCCAAGTGAGGCCAGCCGACTGCCTTTAATTTCTCCGGCGGTATCGCCCAGCCTTGGTGGCTGCCCTTTATAATTACTGCTTTATGGAAGGTCTAGCTTCCTATCCCCACGGTGGCCCCGCCGGTCCATCACCTTCATTACCCAAGCCGGATGCCGCCTTCGCTTCCTTTTAGGTACTTTTTTTTCTTCATTCTTTTTCCGATCGCTACCTACTCGTCTCTCCATTTCCTGCCGGCGCCCGGCCCCGCCGCGACCTGTCGTCCTGGATCCCCTAGTCCAAGTTTAGTAGTTACGATGAACGATGCTGGTCATTGTTATTCCAATATAAAAGTCCCTATGATCGCTATTTAATATAACAACAGTCATCGCCCAATCTACAACCCACAACCCCTAGTTTAAGCTAAAACACCTGTTCGTTTTATTTAGTAAGTATACACCTACCACAACCGTGCTTTGGGAGGGGATGAATTTCAATGATTACAAGTGGAGTGCGCCCTAAACAGAGTATGTAACGGCGAGGTTTGTGAAAGGGAATCCGAAAATTCCCTCGGGCGGCGCCTCAGGGTGAATAGAGAAGAGGACGAAGGGCAATGCGCACGCCCCTCCACTGTCGGCCTTCGCCTTGAGCTAATTCCCGTTCCGCGACCTCTGCCTGGTCGCACCCGAATGGCACCCGCTGATGGGATGGATTGCATACCGGCACTGCAACGAAGCGCACACCACGCCGCATGCGACAGCCTCTAGTGGCATCACCAACAGCACATCCCATCGATAAACGCAATGTCCTGATATATATGTATATTTACTGCTTACCGCCATACTCCATCGCCCACACGAAGCCCCTGCTACAACAGCAGCCCGCCACGCTTCTACCCTCGCGTCTAACACCCTGCCACCCTCTACCCAGTCCCCATTCCTCGGCATCTTGGCTGCGTCGCCCGTTTCGCACAACTCGGCGATTTTTCATTGCCATTTCGACCAGCTGCCCCGACCGCACCTTTTCGGGTATCTCAAGCCCCGTTACTAAGTAAGAATTCGAAGGTCTGGCACCATCCCTCGGCCCATGGCAATTCTAGCAAGGAGTGTTGGTGGCCCGTGAAGCGGTGTGCCTGAAACGCCGGAAACCAATGAACGGCGAAAAGGTGGGGATAAAGTTAGTAGAGTGGACCATGTAACACCAAGCGTCAATAGGCATCGCAAAAGCGTGGATAAGGTGAATAAAGAGTGTCGAATAGCACAGGGGCCGATAGTTAAAAGGCCGCGGATAATGTGTACAGGAGAGTAAATGCCGCGCGTTACCAGCTGTGCTGGGGCAAGACCTAGGGTTTCCGCATCACTTTTATCGTTTGTTGCCGTCCCACTGGATGCTTGCCTTATAGGGCTTGCCAATGTGAACAAGTAACTTATGCTTTGACAGGTCAAGCAAGGCTAAGCTTGAAATATCACTCGGATACCAAGACTGCCAGTACCATGCGGCCGACCCCCCCCCGTTATCATGTGTCGGTTTTCCCGGTATAGGCTGGGGCGTGAGCGTGGGGTACGGCAGTGCCAGTCGTAGGTAGTTCACGGCCCTCTTCCTATATAACGGAGGGTAGCCGCCTGTCATTGAAGTCAAGCCCTATTTGGTGTGTTACACTCTCCTGTTTGATTTGTTCTTCGGCCCTCTTTTACGTCTACTGTCTGACATAATCCGCACCTGTTAACGTCCACCATGAAGCAACAAGACCGCGACCTCCAATCCATTATGGATCAGCTGGGGGCGATTGAAACCTATGTCAAGTCCGCCGGCAGGCCAAGTGAGCCGGAGAAGCGGGTCCTCCACCGCCTCACCAGTGTTCGTGGCCGAGTCGCCTCGCTGCACCGTATTGTCACGCAGGCCAATGACGTTGACCAGAAAAGGACCAAGGACCCCCAGGACATACGGCCAAACCCGGCCGCAACCCAGCCTACGGGGACCACCCGTACGAACCTCTCCGATTCCCTTTCGATCAGCAGCGAGTGGGAGACAGTGCGTCCCCCGGGACAGGCCGCCAACGCCTCCGCCAATGAAGGGGTTACAAGGCCGGGCACCCAATGTGCGGTTAGGGCCACCGATGATGGCGGGGAGTCTGTCTCAACAGCAAGGGGTAGGAACGCAGGCACTCCGGAGGTCGACGGGGCGACCGTTGCTCCGTTGCCCGCCCTGGCGCTTGCGACGGGGGAGTCCCTATCTACCGACACACAGCCGTCCACCTGCCAGGCACACCCTAAGTACTGCCCTGAGTTCCCCAAGCTCGAGTCCAATGATGGGTTTGCAGTAGAGTTTTGGTTCGACCGCTACGAGCGGGTGGCTGCCCACTACGGTTGGGACGATTGTACCATGTGCGAAGCTGCACCGCAGTACCTTACCCCGTCGCTGGCCACCTTGTGTCAGTTGCAGGACGTACCCGTAACCAACTGGACAGACTTCAAGTCGGCTCTGCGTACGGTGATCTGGGGACCAGACATACGCCGGACTATTTCCAAACGCCTCTATTATTGCAGAGGTGAACCAACCTACAAATGTAATGATGATCGTGACAACCAAGGTGAACCAGTCCTCGGCTTGTACATCAGGCTCCGCTACTGCCTGAAAAATCGTTGGATCACGGAGAACGATGCTATCCAATTTCTTCATCAGCGGCTGACTTCATACGACAGACTTGTTAAGCATACTAGCTTCGCTACCCTTGCGGATTACTACACCGGCTGGAAGGCCATTTAGGCACCCACTTATCCACCTATATCCAATGATCATCTTATTGTGCTCCCCTTCTTAGGCCGTGCTACCTGTATCACTGCTCATAAACCTTCTGACCCTTACATCAACCAATGACAGCGGCACTGCAGCCAATCCTCAAGGCGCAAGCACGCACCAAATCCTTACCAGCCCAACACTCGTGTCCGCCGCAGCAGACCACGGGGGGTTTGAAGTGGCCCCGGGCAGCCTGTCCGTCGATTTCTTTTAATTAGAAGCAATTTACCGAAGCTCTGACCATACCCTAATCGGATGTACACCTGCCAGCTGGCGACCGTCGATTGCAGAGGCGTGCTTGTTGGGAGTCGAAAAGTGGAAGTACGTCGTACCGCATTATCCACCGCGCTATGACGGTACTTCTAGTGTCACTTGGTGGTCATTGCTGTGCGGATAATGATGTCATCATGCGCGTTTCCCCCGACCCCCGTAACCAAGCGGTCCAGGCGTAACGAGAAGGAACCCCCGCTTATACTACAACAGTCATGTGACCGGCTCCCCCCTTTTATCAGCCACTGCTACGTGACTCCTGAGGAGCATAGGGGCTGCATCGGCGTGACGCAGCCAGTAGAGTGTCATACCGGTGGGTCATTCAAGGGGTGTGCAAGTGAGCGAGCCGACGTTAAAATTATGGATAACCCGACGATCAGATAAGAGCGAATGTGAGGTTTATATTCAATAGAATACCTGGAATTGGCCAGGTCATTAGGAACAGGCGACCGCATGTTGGAGAAGGCAGAGCGCTGTACTGACGATGACACCGGACGCAGTGAGGGCGGGTAGGGGTAGGGGGACGGTCTACAAGGAAGGCTGCCCCTAGACGCCCACTCAAGGTTCCCAAGGTCGACTTCCGCACGCCCCCTCCCTCTTGGGGGGCAGCGACGACAGTTGATTTTGGCCCTTAGGTCGAGCCGGTCCTTTGGCGGGTTAGGTGACCGGTTGTTTGCGACGACGAGTCGCGGGAGTGGTGGATCGACTCACAACAAAGTAGCGGCACCCCGTCACAGACCATATTTCGCTTGACCGAGCACGGCCGCGCTGTCTCTTCTGCGAGTGACTGTGGCGACGGAACGCGGTTGGCTGGCCGGAGGGAGATTGGCCAACCCCAAGGCGCTAGAGGCCGGGGAGTGGACATGGTGCAGGGAGTCGGTCGCTGCCCGGGTCGGAATGCACGAGACTAGGGCAAACTATCCGTCATAAAGGAAAGGAGCGGTGGCTGGCCATTCGTCAGGGGCTCGCCTGGGTCGCTGGCCTTAGTGCCTCGACACGGGCACTGCGCTGCGACCCGGACCCGGTAGCATGGAGCCCAGAACGGTGGCGGGGCCGTGCTGTGCGAGGGTACAAATGCACGTCTGCCCCCCCCCCTGCCGTCGACCCCGCAGCGCTCAATCGTATCGGCCGACCCTCGCGTTTCACATTACCCCAGCATCTCTTTCCCCGTTCCCCCCGCCAGGCCACCGCTATTGTTCGAGCCACCGCACCCCGCAGCCCTAGGCGTTCCGCACACGTGCCGGCGTCCCACGTCCCCAGCAGGGCCGAGCCCATTAACCGACCCGGTGGCCTGTTCTTGTCCTGTACCGCCCACCTGACCGATCGCCTTGGTACAGCGCTTCTGGCCAGGCTGCGCTAGTTTGCCTTGTCGCCGCCATCTCTCTTGTCATTCCGTGCGGTACCCTCCCTGGTACGCGGCCCGTGCAGGACGTAGCTGCGTTGTTTCTCCACCACCGCGTCGCTGCCCACAGCCCTCTGTCCCTCCCCCGCCGCTATACAAACTCCGACCGCTATATCGCACCTTCAGCATTGCCGGCCCGTGTGCCTCCTCCCCCAGCCAGCCAGCCGCTGCACAGCCGGCCCTCCGCTTGAATCTCGAGCCGTGGCCTTCCGCAGAGAACGCAGCTCTGAAACCCGCCTTCTCTTCCGCCGCGTCTATGCCCAGTACCGCTTACCACTCCCTCCATTTCGGCCTTGCTATTCTGCCCTCTCCCCATCTGCACCCGGTGGCCGTATCCCCTAGTCTTTTGTCTTGGCATTCCCCCGCCTCTTTCCGCCGGTTGACAGTCCGGCTCTCTCCAACCTCCCCTGCCAAGTCGTCCTCATTCGCTCCGATTGATAGCCTTCACACCCTTCCAGCGTCCGCTAAGGCTACTACGATAGCCTCTCCTCCGTCCGCATCCTGCCAGTCCTCTGTACATTGCCTACATATGATGTCCACGCCGGCGTGGTACTTCGTTGTCGGGGTAGCGACATCGATCGTCACCTCTTTTACGCAGTCGCTCGGGCTGACGTTGCAACGCAAGAGCCACGTCGCGACTGCCGCCCGAACCGCTGCCCACGGCGAGGCCGCTGCCCTACCGTACTACCGCCGACCGCTGTGGCTGGGCGGCTTTGCCCTGTTCCTGGCCAGCAGCTTCGGCGGGTCCACTGTCGCCATCAGTTTGCTCCCGGTGACCATTCTGGCCCCCCTTGGCGCGGTCACCCTCGTTTCTAACGCGTTGTTCGCCAAGTGGTTGCTGGACGACCACTTTAACCGCCAGGCTCTGCTGGCCACCGTGTTGGTGGTCCTGGGCGGCCTACTCATCGGCGTCTTCGGTGCCCTTCCGCTGCCAGCCCACGACCTAGCTGACCTTATCCGTCTTTACAAGCGTCCGGCCTTCATTGCGTTCTTCACCGTCACCGAGGCCTTGGCGGGCTGCTTCCTGCTCGCTATTTATCTGCTTCGACCGCGCCGGCGGTCCGGGCATGGTTCCGCCCGTCCAGCGTGGACAGCGACCCCGCTGAGCCCGACGGCCCTACAGACCACTGGGCAAGTTCACTCCGGCCCCACCAGGTCGTACTACCAGGCCTGTCACACGACCAACGTCCCAGCGTGGCCCCACCAGCCGTCGGTCAGTTGGGACCAGCTCCTTGAGGAAGAAGCCCGTCTGCCCTCCCCCGTGGTGGTCATCCCTAAATCATCCATCGTCGCCTTCAACGAGCTATCACAATTCCCGGCCCATTTGCGTGATTCAACGGCCGACCCTTCCTCCCCAGACTACCGACCCGGGGCGATTCAATCCCATCCACCAGAAGCCAGTAGCGGCCGGAGCAGTGCCATGAGTGCCACCGAGGCCTACCCCAGCGAAGACAGCGCCTCGGCGTCCAGCGGCTCTCCTCCGGAACATGTCCCCCTCGCCGAGGCCATCGAGGTGCGCAACCCTTCACAGTCCTACCCGTCGCCCACGCCGAGTCCGCTGTCGACCGCTTTCCAACCGGCTCCAGCCTACTCGTTCCGGATGCGGCGGCGGTCCGGTGATCGGCGGGGCGTCGCGGGATGGGTGACCCGGGCCGCTCGCCAGGTCACCAAATCGCGTGCCTTGACATTTGTACGCACCCACCGCGAAACCCTCCGCGGTCTTTTGTACGGGGTGGTGTCGGGCATGCTATGCAGTCAGAGCCTATTGTTCGCCAAAAGCGGGATCGAACTGCTCCTGGTGACCTTGGCCGGGCAGGAAAACCAGTTTGCCGGTCCGTTGGCCTGGTTCATCCTGTTTGGCCTGCTTGTCACCTCCCTCGCCCAGCTTTACTTCCTCAACCGCAGCTTGGAACTCTGCAGCACCCTCGTCATTGCCCCGCTTACGTTCTGCAGTTATAACCTGTCCACCCTGCTAAACGGTCTCGTGTACTACGACCAGTTCCAACTGCTGACCCCATACCAGCTCGCCCTAGTTCTGGTAGGTTCCGTCATCCTGTCGGCGGGCGTTTTCATCCTGTCAATTGGTCTCACCCAGGGTCGGCCGGGAGTCAACGGCTCGGCCCCGGCTCTTCCTACGCCCCATAGTATCGGTGACCACCGTCGTCTGTCGGCCGGGGCGAGCGACGACGACGACGATCGGTACACCGCTGCGGGAGGCCACGACAGCGCCCTGGGTCTCCCACTGACGCCGTCACCCCCAATGGCCTCCGTGTCGCCCGAATCGGCCACCTTCCGCACTCGCCTGACGCTGTTCACCAGCATGTACAACAACTTCATTGGCGCCATGGCCTCCCTCGGCAGTCGCGGTCTTGCCCGACTACGGCCGGCAAAGGCCAGGCGCTGGCATACCTCTGCGGCTTCACCTTCCTCGTCCCTCGAGGCAAGCGAGTCGGAGCCATTGCTCAATACTTCAACCGCAGACAGGTGCGATGGCCATCGGTCTAGCAACGACTATTTAAACCAGGTGTAGTTGAGAGTAGTGGGTGAGGGGAAGGGGGGTGGTGAACCCTATAGCTTCATGACGAGGGTCGTGTTTTGACCCTGCACCCTCCTTCCCTCCCTTGAACCCTACCTCATGAAACCTTTCACAATGGAACTTGCACGCAAACATTCTCGCTAACTCTTTTTTTTTGTTTCCAAGGACCTACTGATTTATTCATCTTGATTTTAGCCCCCATCGCCTTTTTTCAAACTCATGAACTCTGTAAACTACTATATTTTGCAGAGGTGTTCGCATAGCAGCATACTTATTTTTGCGCCTGCTGAGATTAAAGCTGTGCGCTACCCTCTCGCCAACTGTGCGTCTGGAGTGACGCGTTGTTTGTACGAGCTGTGGTCAGCCGGTATGCATCGTCGCATATTGCGCCAAAACGAGTGAATCCTGCGTTGCGTTGGTTGCTGACGCCAACTCCTCGAGCTGCACCGACAGTGCCAGGTAAATGCTACTTGCCTTACCAGCCTAGGTCACTGCTATTGATGGCTGGGTAGAGAAGCCTCATCTAAGAAAGGGATGGAATCACAGCAGCCTGCTGTTAGACCACGTACTAATAGGCTCGACCTTTGGCCATTCTGCCAACATTTCTCACTTTGCTGTAGGCTCATCAATGTAAACGGCTCGGCTCGTTAAACGCAAAACCTGCCACCATTGAAACGCAGATTCACGGAACACACGCCGCAAATACTACACACTGGTGGCGTGATATCCATCATCGCATGATGCAAACCGGTTTGCAAACAATAGTAATACCCACCTATACCCCCCCACTCAACGTACAAGTTAGCGACATGGTCGGTGCCAACAAACCCCACCTTCCTACACGCAATTGTTATATACCCATACCAACGCCCTCCTCCAGCCATGGCACTTATGCTACCGCCATCTAAAATACAAATTTACTGTGGGCTAATATTATTATTCCCAATGGGGACCCCGCGAGCTTTCGGGGGTAGTGATCCCTGAGACTCTAAAAACGGGCAGTGCCAAGTGCAGCTCGTGGGACTACTTTCCTGAGGAACTCTTGCGGGTTTTAATACCCCTTCCGGGCGAGCATCTCACGCTGGCGATCGGCCTCAGCCTTACGGGCCAAGAAGTTCTCGACCGACGTTTGGTGGTCCCCGGCAGCCCGGGCGTTCTTGAGCGATTCATCATAAGCGACCCAGGCCTCATGGTGGTACCGTTCCCGGGCCTCGGACGAGATGGACATGACCTGGATAAAGTGAAACAAGCCGAATGCGCCGCAGAGGGCCATGACGATATGGATAGCCTGGTCGTGCTTGCCCTTGTTGCTGTCGCCCATATACGCGGCCGTGGCGGCATCCTCGGGTGCAAATGGATTGGGGCCGTCGTAAGGGTGGTGGTGACGATTGGCTGAGGTGTACATGCGCTGCCACGACGGGTTATTGTAGATGGCAGCGTCGCCCGGGTGGAATGAGTAGGCGCGGTGGCCGGCCGGTTGGTGTGGATGGGTGACCCCCCCGCTGCCATGGGCCCAGCCGGCGGCGGCGGCAGCGGATGCGGCAAGACGGAGGTACCGTTTGCGTTGGACAGGGTCGCTCAGGACCTGGTAGGCGTCGGTGATTTCCACGAACCGTTGGTGGATACGCTGTTCCTCGGCGGACTTAACCGAAGTGGTCGCGGACCGACGACCGGCACTAGTGGGGGGCACGATGGACTCCTTCGCAATGGATTCGGTAGCGGAGGTAGGAGAGGAGGAGGACAATGACGATGCAGCCTGGGCTTCCTTAAGCCTTTTGACAGCCAGGTCCGGGTGCCACTGCATGCACAGCTCACGGTACCGTTTCTTGATATCGTTGGGAGTGGCCGTCAGTGGAAGGTCAAAAACCTGATAGGGTGACCGTTTCGAGTGGACAGCGTGCGCCCAGCGCTGCGAGCGTATTTCGTTGGGCGTATGGAGGGATAATGCGGGAAATGTCCTGTGGAACAGGGTCGCGGGGAGACTACAGACAGTCAGCGGCCGACGGCCAGCGGTGGCTAGCGATGGGAAGCCCATGGCAGTGGTTTGGGGTGGCCCAGGGAGGGAGGGGAGTTAGAGGGTCATGCAAGTAATGGGGCGATTACTGTAGCTCTACATGTGGCAATGGGTATAGGGTTCTAGAGATCAGGTCAGTAGAGTGGAATGGCAGGTTGGCGGAATAGCCCTGTCCCCTTTTGAATTCCCTTGACGACCCGCGTGACCATGGGGCAGTTTGATGGGAGGGGGTTACGTAGATAAGCCGTCGGCCAACCCCAGCATCCGCGTACTGGCAACCCGGTCACTCATCCCCCCCTCCTACTCCTCCCGTCCAGAGAAACGCGTGGGCGTACAGGGGTTGGTTCGGATCGAGGTCTGTGGTTTACCCCTGGTGATGGTGTGGGGCAGAGTCCCCATGCCTGAAGAGCGATGCGCGCTTCTGCTCGGCCGCAAGGGGTCGTTCGATGCTCACATCTTCACGTCCAGCCTCAGCCGGTTTGACGGCCGCGTAACCCCCCCCCCCAAATTGTGATACTAGACGGTGGCATTTTGGACCGCCAGCCAACGCCGCATAGGCCGCTGTAGTCGGCTGGGGGGCCTAGCCTCTCCGTTGGATGCAAGCGGAAGGGGATCGGCCATGTCGGCAGTGCAGAGAGCCGCTTGACGTGTCCGAATGAAGGGAGGTGCAGAGGTGAGCTATAAACTGTCGCCCAATCCAGTGGCCATATGGGCGGTACTTGCGCACCTACAGCCGTTTCCAGCCAATTGTACCAAGTTGTATCGTAATTTTTGCGAGGATCACCGCGGCGACTTTGGCAGACCATAGTCTACCAGCCAAACGTCCCTTCCGTTGGCCACACCTACCCGCTCCTCGCCCAACTTGTGCACTCACCAGCTAAGCCCGCACGACTCGAGCGCCCTGGGGTGGACGGAGCACGCTGGCCTATTCCCCTTACAAAATCCGCAGTATAGCACAGGCCCGCGTCACGTGGGTAGTTTGGCCTACCGCCCGCCATACATTCGATAAAAAGCGAACACGACCGAGAAAACCCATGGCTAATCCTCCACTGTCACCCGCCCACGCCCCTCGGCCTATACTCCTCAACTGCGGCGATCCAGCCACCATATCCGCTCGCCCAGCCTTCGCCACAGGCCTTGCGACCCTTCGCTTCAGCTGGTTTAGTTTTTATTTATCCTTTTTCTCCATTTCCTCCCCTTTTCCACCAACCCGCCCATCCCCTTCTTTCCCACCATGTCCAGCAGCAATACCGTCTTTGTGGGCGGCTTTCCCAGCGATGTGCGCGAGTCTGAGATTCAGGATCTGTTCACTAAGTTTGGCGAAATCAAGCGTTGCGAAATCAAGGTAAATGTCGCACCCTTGATATTGACGCGCAGCGTGTGCGTGCGCGTGTGTGCATTCCGGAATATTTATTGATTTGGATAAGGCTCCCGTTTTTCCATATCTAGCACACTATTTTGGTAGATGGGTGTAGATCGGCGGAGCCTACAGCGGGCCGTGTCAGTTAAGCCATACCAGGCCCCTGGTTCAATAGTCGATTGCCCAGCGCTGTGGCCCTACGGAAGTACGGTCGAGACGTAGAGATTGCTTGTCGAAAAACGGCGCGGTCTTCACGGGGGACGCGTTTGTTTAGTTTTATCGTGCCGGCCGGACCCCTGGCCTCCTCCCCCCTCTGTGGCGGGGGACCTCTCCCCAGCTACCAGCCGCGATGTTTGAAATAGTGCCCTCCTCGCCTTAAGCCGTATATTACACTTGCTTTGGGTCGGTATAGCCTCACCCTCGAGATGTCTGGTTCGGAAGCGTCCGAAGTCGCCTGCTTCTCACTCGTCCCTCGCCCCACCCCGCGCCCATCGTCTCTCATCCCACATTACCCTTCGGCGCATCTCGGCCATATTGCCTCGTGTTCTCCCCCACTTTGTACCATGGAATCCAGCGCGGTAAGTGTACATCAACTTTTATATCCTGACCCGGTCCCAACCCACCCTATGTGGGTTTTAGAGGGTGGCGTATAAGTTTTTTTTGGCTCAGTCGTGACTGCTTTGTACCCCCCCCCCCACGAGAGACCCGACAGCGTGTACTGACCATTATACCTCTCTCGCTTCACCTCCTTTCTCTTCCACTTCCACCGCGCGCCAGGAATGTGCTTCGTTGAGTTCACCACCGAGGAAGAGGCCAGTAACGCCGTGCGCGAGATGGCCGGCCACGAGCTAGACGGGGCTCGCCTCCGTATCGAGCTCGCCAGGCCCCAGCGTGCGCCTAGAGAATGTTATAACTGCGGCAAGTTAGGCCACATCTCCCGCTTCTGCGGCAGTGCCCGCCGTGGTGGTGACCGCTACGATGATCGCCGTGGTGACGATCGTCGCGGCGGCGGTAGCCGTTATGACGACCGCCGAGGTGGCGACCGTTACGACGACCGTCGTGGTGGTGACCGCAGTGATGATCGTCGTGGTGGTGACCGCAGTGATGATCGCCGTGGTGGTGACCGTCGCGACGACCGTCGTAGTGGCAGTGGCGACCGTTACGATGATCGCCGTCGTCGTGATAGCCGGAGTCGCAGCCGTGGTGGTGACCGTGGCCGCCCCCATGCGGACCGTAGCCGCAGCCGTGGCCGTCGTGATGAGTCCCATCGCTCGCCGTCCCCGCAATAGTAAATGTACATTGCGCCCTGCCCTCCCCCCTCGCCTACTCAAAGTTAAGGGCAAGGTTAGGGTATGCGGCCGTGGCATTCACGTTTTCTCTTGTGAGATCGAGTACGTCGCTTCTTCTTCTTCTTTTTTATTTTATTTTATCGACAGCATCGCTAGACCCAGTACTATATTAAGAAGTCCGTGACGGGGTGTTACCATCAGGATAGGGGTTGTCATTATGATTCGAGTTTAAGTCCTTTTTTTTGACATTTCACTTTCATGTAGTAACTAGTTAATGAACTGTTGTCGCGATACCGACTCGTCTGTATGACATGGCATTCAGTTTGTTGGCTACTAGAGTACCTTTCGGATCGAACAAGTTGCTTTATTCAGAGCTGGGATGAATAAACTGCCAGGCCGGAGGACAACGTGAGCAACTCTTTCGCATCAAAAGATGACACACTTGTCGTCCTTTTTCCTCTGCAGACGAAACGGGACATGGGCGGACAGGGCGCAGGACGTTAGAGAAGGGTAAGGGGGTGAATAAAAGATAAAGCAGATGTATAGAGCGGATGTGTGTGTCAGTGGATAGGTTACAGCTACAGCTCACCTAGGTAATGGCAGTGATGGAGGCGGTTGTGGTTGCGGTGGTAATACACTGGTGTACAGATGGGTAGGGGAATACTTGGAGAGTGTGCCAGACTGGAAGCTAGGTTTGGTCACGGGGTCGCGACCTTCGCAACCTTTAGTTAAGTCCAAAATAATAACAATACCCGGGCGTGATCAGTCAATCACGATGACTACTGGTCGCTTGTCTTCAAGGGCTTCCAAATCAATGACCTCGGGACCCTGAGGCCGTGGAGAGGACAATGCAGCCACGTTGGTACTACCCACCCTTTGGGTCGACCCGGAAGGGGTCGCCGACTTGGTTGCCGTCACCTGGGCGGAAGACTTGTCATTACCCGTGACACGCTTTTGGAAGCGGTCAGCAAACCGGCGGGTAACGGGGACCGGCCCTGGACACTTGTGGTCGGTTTCGAAGCGATGCTTTAAGCAGAACTGCTCCTGGCATTTGGCACAGCGTGTTGCCACTAACACTTTGGCCTTACAGGCCGGGTAGTAGCAAGCGGATCTATAGGCCGGGGCCGACACCGATGTACCAGGGTCGGCGCAGTTATTAGCAATATGTTGTTCGACCTGCGTGCATCGTGTTAGGCATGGCAGTTGTATGAGGGGGGAGGGTGTCGACAGGGTAGGGAGCGAGTGGTTTAGCTTATAATAAATAGTTAGGCCCTTTGGTTCAATTGGTACAAACTTGGCCTTGCGAGGGGGGGGGCAATATTGACATTTTTAAGCCTCCCCTCATCCCCTTGCCAGTGCAAGGGTGTCCTAGGGGTAGGGGCAAGTGGCACGGAAAGAAATTAGTACCTACCCTTAGGTTGGGGTCGTCACCACGACGCACGGGGACAGGCTTCTGGCAGAGCGGACACACGGGGACCCGGACGTCCTTGACCTGCTCCTTCTGAGGGCAGTCGTGACCGGTAACTTTCCAATGGCTCTCGCTAACCACCGATGTGGGGATGGGTTAAGAGTGGGGAGATACGTTAGTGAGATGCTGCCCGCTAGGCATGAGTCTCGGCGGGATGTGCCGACCCATAACGGAACCATCCCGGCATCGACGCAAATGACTTGGAGGAGGTGACAGCGGGTGAACACTTACCAGTAGTCTTCGTGGCAGAACTGGCAACGGAAGGGCAGAAAGTCGAGCTGGCGACACTCGGGCAGGGCACACTGGCGACCAACGTCAAGTAGCGCCATGGTTGAACGTGGTTTAAATGGAATGAGGAAGTAGCAAGCACGTAGAAAATAGCCAGGTAAGGGCGATATCGAAGGTGAAGGCGGCTTCGGGGGCTGGGTGGTACCCTCGTTAAGGGAAGGAGGAAGGGGGGAAGTCGATGACGATTTAGGGACAAGCCTGCGGAGGGAGTGAAGAAGAAGCCGGAGGGTTAACGCTTGTGGGGAAGCGGAGGGGGGGGGGCTATAGTCGCCTAATACTGTACGGCGTACAGAAGAATGGACGATGGGCAATCCTTTATAGTAGAGCAGTTGACACAGTAATAGTGGATGTATATAGGCGACACTCCCTAAAGGCAAGGCCCTCTCATTTATATACTTTACAGCGACTGACCAACCTTTTGCGAAGCGAAGTGAAGGCCAGCTGGGATCTACTACCATCTTCGAGAGGCCCCCATGCCTTGGTTTTATTTGTCATCCGACTGCGGCGCAAGGGCTCTCTTAATGGCCAGTTGGTGGCTGCTTATTGGTGCCCACTGAATTTAATGTGATTCCGAAGACCCTAGAAGGTACGATAGCGAAATCAAGGGATGACAAGTGACTAGCTGGTTCGATTTTTTTTGGGTCATGCTGTGACCGAAGGTGACGGAGTGGGCCAAGGATTCAAGGCAGAGGCGAAGTTAGGCCATTATCATTATACTAGTTTATTACTTTTCCACCTACTCACTTTGGCAGCGCGGCTAACACACCTGGAATTGGTAGTAATGCACTATCCACCAACGGATGGGAGGTGGTAGGGGCAGTTGGGCCTGCTGCGCCGGTGCCACTATTCCAACCCGACTCACCCCTAGAGCACTGCGTTGCCACGCCCTGGGTACCTAACCTGACGAGCTAATTGTACGCCAACCTCCCATATCTCAGTGCCAATTGGCTCTCTCTCTCTCTCTGTCCCAGATCTATGTTAGAATACTATATATACTAACCCTGCTACCCAGTCTTCATGCAGGCCGTTTCAGAGAAGTCCCAATGGGGTACTGTACTCGTGACCCTCTTTGCGGCTCCAGTCCAGGTAAACAGACCAAAACAGTAACGGCTGATGGTATGGGGGGTTAGGCTGATACCACGCGTCTTGGCAACCAAGCCCAACGGGTTCCAGCCATTCATGCTGTAAAGCACAGGATGCCAAAATAGACCATTATAGCTCAAAATAGCACAGTGATGTGAAAAATATTTACATTGAGACAATGGTCCCAGTTGCCAGTGGACACGGGTTGACTTGATAAAGTGTCCCCCAGCTTCAGGTGGCCAAATCCACTAATCGTACTAAATATCCTATATAAACACCAACCATTTCTGAAGCGACTCACCATCCTGAATTCCACACCAACGTAGTTTCCAGCCTCATCTAGCGCTTGATCTTCAAATATTTCGTTTCCTCACCCACCGTTTCGTGACTATGAAGCTCCCCACCATCACCAGCTTGGTTCTGGTCGCCTTGCAATTGGGTGTCCTGGCCCTCCCTTCTAATTACGGCGGCGGCGGCCTCGTCAAACGGGACAAACCGGCTCGCTGCTTGCCGCAGCCCAGTCCATCCACCTCTCCCATCGAGTCCTCCACGACTTCGTCCCCTACCAGTATTCCGACCGACCC
>JANBPT010000941.1:0-18468 GCA_027575765.1 Tieghemiomyces parasiticus
TTCCTCATGCTTGCCGCTGGCCTTTTCGGAATCTCTCTGGCCGTGTTTGCCGGCTTTCACTTTTACTTATTAGCGCGCAATATCACGACCATCGAGACGTACGAAAAGAACCGGTTCCTGGCCCAGACCGCCGTCGCTGCCTTTTCCCCCGCCACCGTGGGTACGGCGGCGAGGCCTCCATCAGCTGTCACCTATGCCTCCGGCGGTGGTCTGGAAAGGCCATTTGCTACTGCCACCACCACCACCACCACCACGACCCATCGCAACTTGTTCGACCTGGGTGTCCGCCGCAATTTTGTCGAGGTCATGGGTCCCCGCTGGCAATTGTGGCTCCTCCCTATCATGAACAGCCGTGGGAATGGTCACTCGTTTCCTATCAACACCCACGCGTATGGCTCCTTTCCACTCGCAGAATCCGCCGTCTAATATTTAGGGGGAGAGATATGAGGTTTGGGGTAGGCGGTGCCGAATAAGATGTCTATATATACTAGCCCCTAGGGTACAGAATAAGACTCTAGTATATATGGTTTCATAATGAAGGAGAGGCTCTAAGGCAATTGCCTCTCTATGGTCAATCATTTCCCTCCACCACCAAGTCGCGGTACCCTCATCGTTGCTTCTTAGCATAATTCTATAAGGTAATTACTACCATTCAGTCATCTCCTTCTTTGCCCATCAGCGTGTAATCTACTTTTCTTCTCATTTCGAACGCTTCGTCCGAGTTTTACCATTAAAATCCCCTTCCCGCCGCCGCCGCGCTTTGTGGTTTTGCAATCTACGCGCCCGCCCCTCCTCCTACTCTACGTTAAGAGAGAGGGGGGGGGCTTGGCAACAACAGCTGCGTAGCCTGATGTGCGAAGAATACCAGGATAGTATTTCTAGGCGACTCGGACTGGCCGCGCCTTTTCTGCTATCCTTTCCCCCCCCCGCGACCAGTTAATTTCCTAAACCATTACATTTTCTGCATAGAGAGAATATAAATCGATTGAATTCATTCATACGTACATACAATCAAGGCCTTGCAACCTTGAACTTGAGCGCCTAGGGTGACGGACACTTCCCAGGAGGTTGTTAGATCGGGGGCACGTCCTCGGGTTCAATGTGCTCGCCAAAGTACTTGTCCATGATAAGGGCAACCGTGTGACGGATATCCTCCTCGGCCAGCAAGTTGGCTGATTCGATGAGGTCGGGTGCGCCTTCGTACGTGTGTAGCATGTCCACGCCCTGGTTGATGTATAGTGCAGTGGAGAGGAAGGACGTGGTGGGTAACCCAGGGAGGGGGAGAAAAATAACAAGGAGGTGTATTGAATTGGTTAGCTGCCAACTTCAAAGGTCTGAATCGTATTCCCTCAGTTGGCCACAGAAATCAGATTTCAGAGCGTCACACACACTCGACGTGTCAGTGTGGATGGAGGGAGGGGGGGGGGGGGAAGCCAGGGCCAAACAGATAAAGTCCACTTACCTGGGAGTTCTCCGAAACCAGCATGGATAGGAAGTGCAGCGCCATTCGGATATAGTCGCTTTCGTGGGTGCGCAGGAAGTCCATGAAAGCTAAATTAGTTGGGGTTGTGTGGAGAGAGAGGGAAGAGAGTAGCAGGGGCAGAGGAAGTGACAGTGGTTAGTGACGGGTCAAGTCGTGAGTAGGCCCAGTCCGTCATCATTCGCCTATTCTGCCTCGCACAACACAAATTGGCTTACTTACCGGGCAGCAGGGCCTTGAGGTTCAGGCCGTTGAAGTAGTCACTACCGTGATTGGCAATGTTGAGCAGGCTGAACGCCGCCTGTAGGGGGTGAATAATAATAAGTATGGTAATCGAAGACGGGGGCGAAGAGTGGTTAAAGGCTGTCGCATACATATACACACACATGTATCCCACATGGTTTAGGGTATACCAAAATCAGTAGCGACCTCCCATTTGTCACCGGGTTGACCAGGTATGTATCTCACAGAACCCAGCGGATCATCTTTCCGGTCAATTTCTCTCTCTTTCCTAAACTTACCTCACGGCGCAGATCGTAGCTGTCGTGGCTCATCACTTCGGTGAGCACTGCGGCGCCATCCTGCTTGAGGACCTTGTTGACGTGGGCCTTGGTGCCGGCGGTGATATTGGAGAGCACCCACAGGCTCTCCTTCTTGACGGTGCGGGCCGGGGACTTAGCCACCCAGTACAGCAGTTGCTGGATAATCTCCGGGTGATCTAGGAGGCGGCTGGTGGTGGCGTCGTCGATGGCCGACAGGTTACCTAAGGTACGGATGAGCGGGATGGCGGCCGACCCTTGGTCGGCAAACTTGTCCAGCTGGGCCACCAGGTGCGGGATCACGTCCTGTTCCACCAGGCGGTGGGCGTACTGCAGCTCGCCCGCGGTCAGGTAGGTCAGTACCCAAAACACCTCGGAGGCCACGTCCTGGCTCTCGTGCTGCGACAGGTGTTTAACCAGTCGACCGCAGATCCCGGCGTCGAATAGCTGCTGCATTGGGGCCCCCGGGTTCCGCGCCAGGTTGGATAGCGCGAAGCAGGCGGTCTGGGTGAGCTGCGAGTTAGGACTGGTGGTGAGCAGGTCCACCAGCGGTGTCACCACGCCGTTGGCCACCAGGTGTTCCCGGAAAGCCGGACCTTCGGCCGCAATGTTGCCCAGGCACCAGCCGGCCTGGTCCGCGAGGTCCGGGTTGAGCGGATTGAGCGACTGGATGAGGTAGGGCACGGCATCCAGCACTTTGTGGCACAGTGCCTCGGAGCCGGCCGCAATGTCTGAACGAGGGGATGGGTGTTGAAGGGCAACGGGGGTGGTGTAAGGTGAGCTCGAGTAGTGGGCTTCGATCTGGGGGAACTTAGAGGCCCAAAACTGCCTGGTGTGCCGAGACGGGGGGGGAAAGGGTCACTTACTTGTCAGACACCATGTAGCCTGAAGCTGGATTTCAGGGTTGGGGCTGTGGATGAGGCGCTGCGTAGTCGTAATGTATCACCGTGGTGATAGTGATGATAAGGGCGGTAGGCGGGTTAGGTCACGTTTCCGCAGTCTAGGGGCAGATCCTCTACATCCAACCGTCAGACCGGCTATCTCACCTCACGAAACCTTCTGGGACTGGTGGGTCAGACTTACCATTAAGTGGGGCACACATTCACCCGCCAGAATGAACTTCTCGAGAGCCGCAGACGGGCTGACCAGGCGTGCGCTCAGAAGCTTGAGCGCTTTGGCGACCTGCTCGTCGGAGCCCTATGTAGATTGGGAGGGAGGGGGAGATATTGAAAGGGGTAAGGTATCACCCACGGTTAGATTAGGGTTTCTGCAGAAAAAGCCGGGGTAAACTAGCGAGCCCGGCTGTGTATGTGCTTTGGGGCTGCAAGACCGCCGTACACCTTCACTCGGTTACAAGACAGCCGTCTGAATAGAACTTACAGCGAGACCGCGGTTGATTTCCTGGATCTCAGTCGGGGTCGCCTCATGCTCGGCTTCGGAGTCTGGGTGGTGGATTAGAAAGTGGCAATACGATACGTTGTTATTCGGACGGCTTGGCTTAGTGACACAGTCGGTATGGTTCGCTAATTCGTATGGCTAGCACTGGCACCACTGGTTCCCTGACGAGCAGCGACGGGGAGGCGGGGGGGATGTATTGTGGAAGGGGCCGGTCCAATAGGGCGACCTGAAGCACGGTGCTCGTACGACCCTCCCCCCCCCATCTGCGGGCGGCTGCCACTGTAATGAACGTGCTGCTTCTGCGACAAATTCACCCGTACTTCATCCCCCCTCCCCCTTACGGGCGGTTCCTCTCCCGCAGAGCCACTGGCATGCTCACAGGGCGTACTTACCTGACTCCTCGTAATCTTCAAAGTGGCTGCGGAAGCGCTTGCCCATAATGAGCTGTTCGCGCTTGCGCTTGCGCTCCCGGGCGTCCAAGGCGATACGGCTGGCACGGGCTTCCCGGGGGCTACGGGGAACGCCGTTGGCCTTGAACAGGCTGCGCCGGCGGGCCGACGGACCGGTAGTGGAGGGCGTCGGGTCGGTCGCCATGGTGGTGGGGTCTGGGTTGCCTTGGTCGCTCATGGTTGTCGGGTGAATGGTGGAGGGGGTGGGTTGGAGTGAGGTGATTTGTTTGAAAGGTGGAGGGGCAGTGGTGGCAGCGGTGGTGTGAGGTATAAGCTAGGATATCGTACGGGAGGAGTAGGGAGAGGTTTTGTAGGCAGACCTGGGGGCGGAAGGATAGTAAAAGCCAAAGTGGAGGTGGAGGAAACGGTGCGGCGGACCCAGTCAAAGTTGCCGGGAGACGGAAGCAACCGGCGGTTGGAGAGGGTTAGGGAAGGTGACTATCGACCGAGGCAGCCACAACCCGCCCGCGGGAGGCCGTTTGCCCTTTTCGGCGCGTAAAGTTCGGGGCGAGGGCGGGTGGGAGAGTCTCATTGACGGGCGGGTGGAAAAAATGTGCAAAGCTAGGGAGGACGTCGTGGGCGGGGCGGATAGCAAGCGGGCAAGCGCATAGGATCAACCCGGCCGATGACATCGCATCCCCTTCCACAGCGTATGCGGAGGGACACCCGCTGTCGCTCCTCGTCTCGGCTGGCCTGCTTAGCCATTGGATGGGAGGGGGAATTATCTACGCCCAGTCGGAGAATTGGCGGGGGGTAGGAGGTCCTTCAGCCTTCCGTCGGCGCGTGGTGGCGGACGGTTAGGGCATCTGTGTAACTCCCGGATACCTCCCTCTTCGACTACCTGCCCCCCCCGGGCTGTCAAACTCTAAGGGACCAGTTGCTCCACTGGCCAGGTGCCTTGGCTGTCGGTAGAGCAAAGTTGCCGCTGGCCGCGTCGACCCTCCACCACGTCGCTTTTAATTCGCCTCCACTCGGGTACCTCTGTCGATCGGTAGCCCCAGCATTGGGGGGGGGGTCTCATCTATGACGTTTGGCTACCAAGCCCACTCCTGCATACAGCACAGAAGGTGGCTAAACCTCGCCCGGGGTGGAGAAGTAGGTGAGGGGGGGAGGGGAGAAGGCAATCGCGGGTGTGTGCTGGCCAGGGAATTCTAGCTGCGCGCGCCGCCGGGACGGTCTGGTAGATGGAGGGTGACGTCGCCATACAGCGAAGGCGAACCCTCAAGACGGGGTGTATTCGTTTCTTTGAAGACGCCCTGTCGGCACAAGTCTGAACGTGAAACCACTAAGGGCTGGAGTGGGAGGCTTCCACTTCCCCTCCCTTGCGCCGCAACCCAATCGTGACTTCGCTCATTCACCACCGCCAGCTAGTCAGCTTAAACTTGTTCGAATCCATCCGCCCCGCGCATCACGCATTCGCCATCCTACAGTCGTACACCATCCTCTACGGGAGCCCATAGTTGACCTCCCCCAGTGCCGAGTCCCTTTGTCATACACGCCGATTGATCCACTACAGCTTAGATCTCCCTTCCCTGCCGACCTCGGTCATTCCTACAGAGCTTTTGTCCTGACCGGTAAGTGCAATGGGCAGCTACGGTACACTTTGCGACGAGCAAGTAGGAGCCGTACCAGCGGCCGAGACGTGAAGTGCCCAATTAGTAGCCAACAATCAACGACAGGGTGGTCTGCTTCACCACTACACCCCCCTGACTAATTGCACCTATCAAGAATACTCTTTCATTCCTGTGTACGTGTCCTCCACCGATACCCTATGTCCAGGCTACATTAGCCCCACCATTCTAAGCATCATGGCCGCCTCTGATTCCCCGAAAGATACCGGTCGGTCTCCGAGTGATGTATTGACGGCCTTCGTGAAGGAGGAGCCCAACCTCGACTATACCGTTGACGCCAAGTCCGACCTAGTCTGTCGAAACCTACCAAACGGCCAGCGGTCCTGCATTAAGGTCCACCTGGATCAGAAGGAGATGTTCAGCGTGATGCAGAAACTCGACTTTTTCTGCTCGCTCCCCATTGACCCCACCCAGACTTATCTTGAGTGCCGGAAGATCTGACCATCCGGCCACCGTATATAGCGACGGTCTAAGACGCGCGTAACCCCCCCCCACCATCACGGGTTGCAGGCCAGACTAGAGTGTTACTTCTGTTATGGGCACACCGTAAACCATCTGCAGTCAGCTAAATGAAACATCTGTTTATTTGCAATATTCATACCCGATTCAACATATTGGCTTTTAAAAATGTAAAATACGCTATTATGATGACATTGCCAGCATAGACCACCATGTCGAAGTTGGCAGGCAGGATGTTCTGCATTATCGTCTAAGTCTGCGCCAGACTATAGTGGGTAGCTTGTTAGAGCGATGTCTGAAATGGGCCACTTCGAAGCCGTGACGCCCCGAGTCTGGCCTTCGGAGTAGGTACATTTAGTGGGTCTACCGCGCCTCCGTGCTCGGAAAAACCAGATAACTCAGCGCTTACTACATGGTGAATAGAAGTCGCTGAAGCTGGGTTCATTCATAGCGAGGTATTCGACATTAGAAAGCATATAAGCACCCTTTGCAAGCATTCGAGCCCGACTACAAATGAATCTGGTGGCATACTTAAATGGAACTGGACCAGCTACCTACTTTGCGGGAACCTCGGATGGAATGGTGTTCGCTTGGCTGAATATCGAGGCAATCTATCAGCGAGCTGGTAAAAAAAAGGGCACCTAGGGAAGGTGAAAAACCGAGTGGTGATGTAGGGGCAGTAGAAAGTCACAGTAGGGGGGAAGCAGAGGCTGGCAGACTGGATGGTAAATTATCGGAACCCACCATCGTAGACTTACCGGCTTAGCTATAGCGTGCCAGGGTAAAACAGGTTCCGGGGATGGCGGCCGGGCAATGTGGTGTTCGACTGGCCAACCACAACGTCCAGGGCGCTTGGCCATGTTTCCTTCACACGGATGGTGTGGCATTATGTACGCGAGCAGCAGTGGGAAACCATACATTGGTGGCGGGCAGCTTAAATCTTTGACTAAACAATCGACCGAATACTAGACTCTCCGATGATAGCCGCAAAGTCTACAGCAGACTTAGAGGGGAGGGGTCTGAGCTAGAGGGACTATCCTGTTGTCCGGCATCATGGAGTGCCAAGCCTAAACCAGATCTGCAGGGCTTCGCTTTGTTCACCTTTCTTAATTTCCCTTTTCCCCCATCCCTTCCGATGGAATTGGCTCACCATCACAGGTCCATTAAAAACAACACATTTGTTATATCCCGGTTAGTTAGGCAAGGGACCCCTCTTTCCGTCCCCTCTGCTACCGAAAACATGTCTCACCAGTTTCTTAAAAGGATATACATATAATGAAGGGGATGTATGGTTTACTCGAAAGTCAAAATACTACAGTAGAGCGACCTGACACACAACGGACGATTAGACAGCGATTTGATATCGAATGAAAAAAATAAAACGCCCGCAGTGCAGAAATCTGTAAAACCAAAATAGGTAGACGAGCACTACGTAGGTTCTGAGCCCATGTCCGTGATTGAGGTCTTAGTTGAAATAAATAGCATCCCGTGAAATGTCTTTTGGCGTGCCGTAGCTAGTTGCGTTTGGCGAAGAAAGTTGCACATTTATCGCATTTATACTGTAGGTGCATAATATTCGTGCCACCTATTCTGCCGCAATGAGTAGAACTCTCGATGCCAAGCACACCTGTCCGGACACATGAGCTGTAGGTTGCAGAATCGACTACATTGCCGCAGGCGTAACGGTAATAGATTGGTCGGCACATGTTGCCCTTAAAGTTCTCTGTGAACGGCAGGGTCGAAGTATGGGAGAATACGATAGTTAGCAGTGGTAGATTAAGAGCTTCGGAGGGATGGGGGTGGTTGAGTGGTCGGAGTAGGCACACAGTCTAGGCTCTAGCAGGACAACTGCCCATTATATACTGCAAGTGGGCCATTCGGTAGGTCAATGACAGGAGAGCTGGGCAGTTTAATGGGATAGTCGTACGAGTACCACTCCGCCAGATTGGCCTGAACCGCCGGGGCCAATTTAAATAAGCCGTTAATCATCGGCATGTCAGCTGGCGTGGTCACCGGGTGTAGGGTACAGTAAACTTAAACGACATCAATCATTCTCCAGTAAAAAAATGCAGACGGTGAAGGATAAGATAACCCCCGTCCGGGTTACCTTATTCAGAAATCATCGTCCAGAGGTGCTGACAACAACAAAAATACTAATCAGGAAGGACCGGTGCTCTAGCAACGACCTACTGCATACCCGCCACCTCCCATTTCGGGCCATGTGTTGTAAACAAATGATTTATTGGTTCGCTTATGTACTTCGCATTCTAAACATAGCCGTACTCGATTGTAATTTGACAGCTACCGTGGGCACAATTTCAAACCTAGATATGGAGTTAGTGGGGTCATGCTGTCCCTTTTGAACAGACTGGTTAAGCTGGGACACACATAGAAGCACCTCTGACACACCACTCATGTAGTACCCTCTCTTGAGCTTGGGGATATCTCTAGGGTAAGCGTCACATGTCACCCGTGTCTGTCATCAACATGTATATATACTATAGGCGCCCCACCTGTGCTATATTTGTTAATCAGCGACGAGTAGCTAGACGGGTTTACTACCGTGGATCACTTTCCCCTCGTGACGGCGCACTTCACATCAAGCTTATGGAATACAAAGTCACTTAGTATGTCTCATGCTTCGTTGAATATGCCCCATCGGTTCAAGGTTCGACTAATGGCAGTTCAGCGACGAAAGAAAATAGGGCGTTAAAGGCGGTGCCACTAGCTGCGTGCGCTCTCCCCAGCAGCGTTAATCACGGTTGACAGGCACTCTGCCATGCACCTCACCATGTCACGTTTTCGCGGCAGGTCTATGATTCCCAATCCTACATCGCAGCATTGGCCAACTTATCGTCTACACGAATCTGTTATTTAGGATTATATTGGGATCATATTGCTTCAGCGGCTAGCTCATCTGGGATACCTATACGATAGGGTAGAAAAAAGGGCCGGCTGCATTTAGGCGCTGAAGCGCTACTATTGTGCCAATTTAGTGGTTGGTGGCTAGATGTACAAATATAAAATGGGGTTAGGATATCTAATAGGGCAAGTCGATATGGAGAGGGTAATAAAAAGATGAGGTGGAATCAAACGGGTAGCAAGTTAAGGCGTAGTTATACCGGGCGTTTATCCTGGACGTGCTATCATATATCTAAAGTACGCCAATAGACCCTGTCATGACTGGGGGTCGGGCAACGTCTGAACGGGTGCACAGATTGAACGATAACGATGGGAACCCGGCCCAGGGCAATGGTAAGCCAGTTGTATAACGACCTTGGGAAAAAGCCGACCGTGAATACATGTTTGGGATCTGCAGATTGAACCTGTGACGGTGTTGTCAACTGGGCCGTCACAACTGTACGTTGGCTGGAGTCAGCATGATGAGCTGGAATATATTCTGGAACACATTGCCATAGCTAGCCGCAGGTTAGGCGGCCTTCACGGTCGCATCTCTAGCCCATTTTTTTTAAAAAAATTGAATACCTGATCAAGCACGCCGCAAGTTTCCGTGATCAATTGGTCAAGGTTACCCGTCTGGCCGCATGAATCAGAGAGGCGCCTAAAAAAAGCTTTTAGTCTGACATGTATGTATCGTAAGGATTCTGGCATTCGTTGCTTTTGCGATTTTGGATGCTAGGATCAGTACATACGGGGGGGAGTGCTACGGGGTTGGCTATCATAATATTCCAAACATAGAGTATGGTTTCGAGAATGTGTGGTTGGGGATAAGAAATTCGAGGCACTGCTGGAGTGGCTGGTCTATTTAATACCACTGCTGACCATAAGCCGGTGAGATTGGGTAGAGAGAGAAAAGAATGGTGGCGGTGTGCGCGATAAATAACCATATGACTACTGTTTGATGGCCCCTGACCCCGTCGGAGGGATCGAGTTCAGCATCTGTTGTATGAGCTATACTGCCTACAATACTGGTGACGTAGGTAAGGTAATGAAGCTGCAGCTGGCGCAGGGCAGCGACATTTCTACAGCTGTCGAGTCTAGCCTAGACTTTGTTCCCTTGGCAAGGGGCGGTAAGGCGGCTGTTCTTTCTCAGCATGAGCAGAGAGGCCGGGTCACCACTTGATAGGCCGGTCGGGTCAGTTTTCCGTCGTTACCTTCCTTTGTATACTATAGTTTTGCTTAATAGAAGTGGGCCAGTCCCGAACCTGTTAGGCTCGGCCTATTCGGAAATTGCTATATTTAACACCTCATTGATTGATTCCTGACCTATCTTACTGCTCGACCGGCCCGCCTTCTTTCCCAACTTGGTTTAGTTGCAACTCAGAATTCCGGGCTTCCACTCAACGCAGTAGAAAATACCTAATCCCGCCTGGCGAAAACTAGTTCCATGCTACTCGAAGGAGGACCCTGGAAAAGTCAAGAGATAACCCCAGATCACCACATAGCTCAGGGCAAAGATACCCATGGGAGGACAGAGGAATGGCTATGGGGTGGAGCCCGGTCGGTATTGAAATAGTGTAGCGGTGAAGCTGGCAAGTGGCTCCAAGCCCCCGGTCAGGCATTCTCCATTTTGCCGATACACTATAATAGCGTGAATGGGTTGCTATCATGTATAGCAGTTACCGTGGTGCTAGTGGTTTCGAGAGATCCCTCGGGCGACCAAGTAGCCTACAGGTAATTTACACGGCTCAACACCATGATGTCCACACGAGTTCCAATTTAAGTTCGTTGCGCCCGAGGCTCAGGGAGATCTCTTCACCTCGCGTGTTCCTCCGGACCGTCCTGGGTCACAGAATATATCCAGGCAGTAGTCAATATTCGTCAGCAGTGAGCTTCAGTCGCCAGGTTCTATGGATCTCGACCGTATCAGATCGCCTGACCGACACCTGGCGCCCTCCTATGTCAGACCAGGGTCAAACCCAACTGGATATGGCTCTCCCCTCCCTTCTCCATTACGCACCACTCTTGGCTAGGGATAGGCCCCTCAGCTTGGTGTATTGTTGACTGCCGCCGCTTGTCCCAACACCAGCGGAGTTTGTGCTGCCGCCACGGGTGACCAATAAGGCACAGCGTGAAGAACTGCCCCCCCGCCCTCCACCCTGCCCTCATCCCCGTTACCGAATCTCGCCTGCGAAGCAGCCGGCGGTAGGGTGCGGCCAACGTCAGTGGATACAACCGACTCACCCCAACCCCCCTCGGTACCGTGTTTATCCTTAGCCCGGTCACCTCATGAGGCCGCCGTCCACTTTGTAACACCGCGACACTTAACCTCGAATTCGGCTTGTCGCAGCTGCGCTGAACGCTATTGTATTTTTTTTTGGTTTAGCCTCTACCTCGCCCAGCTCTCCGCCATCTTGGCCCATTCTCCTCCCCCTGCTACTGCCACCATATACTTCTCACCTGGTATCGTTGCCATCGCTGTGTCGTCCCGGGTAAACGCTGCACCACCTCTGACCGCATCGTCCGCCTGCCGACCTGCTCCGCTCCCGCCGGTATTCCTCCCCTTCATTTTATCACCCCTCTATACCCAACTTCACCCCGCGGCGCGCCGACAGAGTTCGTAAAACAGTCATCATGGCGGACCAGGCGGCTCTGGCGGCTTTCATCCAATGGGCCAACGCCATCAAAGTGGCCTCCAAACCCGTCAAGCACGCCGCTGACCTGTCTAATGGCATCGTCCTGTTTGAAATCTGCCACGACATGTAAGTGCTTTTGAGGGCCCGAAGGTTAAGGGGCTCCCGAGAGCTAGACGGAAGTTGGGGTCACCCTTGTCCCGGTCGACGCCGAGGCCAGCACCCGGCCGTTGCTAAGCACATGTCAGCTTAACTTCCTGACCCCGGAGCAGAGCCAGGTCGCCGCCATCCTGTTCACTTGCCCTACCAAACTGCCTTGATTTTAAATATTAATGTCCTGCAACTATCCTCCCGACCCCCATGTAGAGATGCCAAGCGGTTCAAGTTGCTCCAGTCCACCGACATGGGCGACAACTGGGTGCTAAAAGTGAACAACCTAAAGAAACTCTACCGTCTCATCATGGTCTACTACGAGGAGGTACTCGACCAGCCGCTGCAGCGCTTAGGGTCGGTTAACCTGAACGCTATCGCCCGCGAGGCCAACGCCCCCGAACTGGTCCGACTGTGCAAGCTTGTGCTGCTCATGGCTGTCCAGAGTACGAAAAATGTCAAGTACGTCCAGCCCATCGAGAGTTTGTCGCCGGACACTCAGGTCAGCATGATGCGCATGGTGGAATCGGTAAGTCCTCGTGGTCGACGAGCGAAGGAGGGTTATGAGTACCGCTCCTTCCAAGCAGACACCTGATGTCCGCAGGCTCGAAGGGTCGGTAGGGCCCTGTTTGGTCCGCACCGCCAGTCCTCTTGTAACAGCGGTTGCGGTAACGCAGCGTACCTTGTCCTGACGCGGGAGAGGGTGGGGCGAGGGTGTAGATCACCCCGGGCCATTGCTGACGCCCTCCCAATATAATGTCGTGGACCGCAGCGCTTACCCCTTTGCTTCTTCACTTCCCTCCCTCATACTACCACCATCGTTGGATTCCCGCCGCCCGACTACTGCAGATCACAGAGCGTCTCAATGGCGCTGATACGACCGACAGCGCACACGGCGCCGCCACTACGGCCGCTGAGCCTGATGGTGAGCATAGCCTGACTTCAGGACACCAAGAACAGCGCCTACTGGCTCTAGAAGCGGAGCTGTCCCGTCTGTTCGCCGAGAAACAGGAGGCCGACCGCCAGGTCCAGCGGCTAACCGAGGATAACGCTGACTACGTGACCCGTTATGAGGAGCTCATGGTCGACAACCAGGACGTCCATAGCAAGCTGAAGGACGCCGAGCGAGCGTTAGCCCGCGTCGACCAGTCGGGTAAGGCCGACTTTCTGCTGAAGACGGAGATTGACCACCTAAAGCAGGACCTGTAAGTGCCCCCGGGGCGAATATTCGATGCGGATCATGGTGGTGGCCGTTCGTGCCCGTACCGTTTGAATGGTAGAATGGATGCACTACATACGGCATACTTGGCCAATCCTACCACTAACTTGTAACCGCCTCCGGGCTCTCCACGGCTGCCATCTATTCCCCTCCCCCACCCTTATGAACCGGACTTCAGAGAGAAGGCCGAGGCTCGCTCCCACGCTGCCGAGTCCATGGTCAACGAACAGACCCAGGCCATCACCGACCTGAACCGTCGACTGGAGGACAGCGCCGCGGCCGCAAGCGAGGCTGCCCGCCTGCGTGACCAGCTGCAGGAGTACCGGCACGCCGCCGAGAAACTCCAGAAGACTGAGCATGTGATTGAAAAGTACAAGAAGAAGCTAGAAGACAGCGCCGATCTCCGCCGCCAGTTCAAGCACCTCGAGGAGCAGAACACACAGCTGGTGGCCCGCAACCAGGCGCTGGAGGACGAGTACCGTAAGGTTAGCCAATTTAAGCCACTCATGGACACCTACAAGGACCAGATCGCCACCCTGGAGAGCAAGCACAACCTGGCCAACCTCAAAAACAGCGACCTGGAGCATGAGCTCAAGCAGACCCGGGACCGTCTGTCTGCGCTGGAGCAGGAACGCCAGGAGAACCACGAACAGATCACGTCGTTGGAGGACAACCTGCGCGAATTGGAACTCACGGGCCTGTCCATGGCGGAAGTACCGTCATCACCCGTGGCCGCCACCAGCCTCGGCAACGCCCTTGCGGAAGGCAACGTCTTTGAGCTCAAAGCTAAGGTGGCCCGCCTCGAGAACGACCTACGCAATGCACGCCGTAGCCGGGAGGGTGCGGACCCGTCCCAGAAGGTGGTCCTCCTCGAGAACCTGCTGGACGACGCCCAGCGATCCAAGGCCAAGTTCGAGGCGGACTACCTCAAAGCCCACCAGCGCATCCTGGTACTGGAGGCTGAGCTTAAGCAGCCACGTGGCGCGGATGGCAACGGCGGGCGGGATGACCTGACCCTGGACCTCCGGACCCGCCTTAATGACTCTGCCGAGGAGCTATCGCAATTGCGCGCCCGCCTAGCCGAGACGGAAGTGCAGCTCGAGCAGGTCACCAAGGAACTCACGGTGGCGCGATCCGACCTCAACATGGTCAACCAGGATCAGCGACAGGCCCTGGACTCCCTCAAACTACAGAGCGGAGCCGACCTCGCGGCCCTTAAGCAAGAACATGAACTACTTCAATCCTGGTACAATGACCTGGAGGCCGGGGCCAAGGACAAGGAGGCGCGCATCAGCCGCCTACTCACTGAGAAGGACCAGCTGCAGCAGGAAAGTATCCAGAACAAGGACCTCTTATTGGAGAAGGAACGCGCTAACAGGTAAGTTTTACTTTGGGATACGCCATGGGCCGTGACGGGCCAGTCGGTAATGTGTCCCTGCCTCAACGATCCAACGGCCAAGACGAAGTCCGGGGTCAGGACGGGATAGTGGTACGCAGACGGCATCGACCAGGCTGAAGGTAAACCTCACAGCCGAGCGACTGACCCACCCCCTTTCGTCGTACATTCTCAACTATGTCTCCATCGCGTTGCCTCTCCCTAATCCAGTGAGCTCAAAGAAGCGCTTATCAATCTGCGCGGCAAGGACCAGGGCGAGGAGGTCGAATTCCTCAAGGCGCAACTGGTAGACCTGCACCAGGACAAGTCCAAGATGCAGCAGGAGATTCTCCAGTACGAGATCCGGACCAAGAAGCTGCGGACGGTAAGTGGTGTAATATGTGTCCTGAATCAATATAATTCTGGAGGGGGGAAGTGACTGGCGGTTTATAGGCGTGATCCAAGCGTAGGCAAAGCACTTAGTGTGCGCCACAGCGTTTGGTCGATCGATATTCCATGCCAAGCCGTAGCCTAGCTTGGAGAGGTAGGTCACTTTACTCACCCACCACCACCTATCCGTCCACCTTACCCATTTTGCAGCTCATCGCCAACCAAGAGGAAGCCCTCAAGGAATCCAAGGGCAGGCCGCAGGTGAGCGACTACACTGAGGCCATCGGATCCCTCAAGCAGGCCTTACAGTCCAAGGCTCGCGAGCTGGATACACTCAAGGTAAGACTCAGGCACGCGAATATTATGTTTAGTGTAGCCCTCCGCTGGCGAGGCTCAACCCAGAGTGGCGCACGTTTCATGGGATCCAGCTGACGTGGCCTTTTCCCCTCCCCCTCCCTTCTACACTCTGTCGACCACCCCACCACTATTTCTCTAGCACGAGTTCACGACACATGTGCAGACCGCCAACCGCGAGTACCGTCACCTCCTCAGCGCCTGGTACAATGCCGGCAATCAGATCTTCCAGCTGCAACAGCGGGCCGCCCGGACCCCGCACACCCCCAGCTCCTGGATGGCACACCAGCGGAATGGGCTCAGCATCAAGCTGCAGCGACAGTAGCGTAGTCCCGCCGACGCGGACTCACTTGCCTCGGACTTTGTCCATTTCATATCATTCCTTCCGACCCGTCTAAATACACCGTCACCTCCCATTTGCTCACTTGGCTCTTATCGCATACCTGGTCGCAGCGCTGACCTGATGGGTACCGTTCTAGAGGAGGGCCCCTGCACTCCCCCGCCCTTCCCTATCCATCCGACCCCCTGATGCGTTTAACTTATATGTACCGTCGTTCGTACCCCGATTATTATCTTTCGATTTCGCTTAACATCCTACATTTTTTCAGTTTTTCTCATCACGGCCCTGCTGCAGTTTCACCGTGCATTGCCTTGATAACGCGTTAGTATTGATTTACCATTGCACCACGACGAAATGACTGCCTCTCTTTGTCATGTCTAGATAAAGTCTAATGACCAACTTTACAATATCATGCTTATAACTTCGGCGATAAGGTGTCCGTCATTTATAGCAGAGGTTATTGTAACGACAGACTAACAACGTCGGTGGGCAGCAACTAGGTACGCAGACGAGGACTCTAGAATGCATGGTATTGGGCGATAACAATGGGTTGACTGCTTCCGACTAGTATTATACGTCAGCGAAGGCCTTCCACCTTTAGAGTTTATTGTTGATGGGGGAAGGTTTTTTCGAAAATATATATATAACGTGTAGGATGGAGCGCGAGTGGCGGAAAGATAAAATACAATAGCATGGAAGGTGTGATGGACGCGGGTGTATGGATAATAATAAACCAGGACAACCGGTGCCAACAGTGCAAAGGAACCCCGGCCCGCAAATCCAGGCATTATTTCAACGCCCCAAGCGTAGCGCGTGCATTTCCAAGGGGGGTTGCTGCGTGACGGCGGGGGTAAACTGGTCACTATCGGGGTCGGGACTATCGGTGTAATCGTGGCGGGAAATGTGGGCCGGCCGATGCAGGAACCTAAGAATGTCTTTGCGGGTAACGATGCCTGTGAGTCTGCCTTCTGATTCGATCAGGATGACGCGAGGGCCTAGCTTCTTAAAGAGTTCCATGACCGTCTCGGCCGGTTGCCGCGGGTCGACCGTGAACGGGGCCCGGTCGACCCACTGGCCAAAGTCGAGCGACGACGGCGTGCTATAGGCAGCGGGGCCGTCATGGTTTGAAATGGTCCCGTCGTCCGAGCCGGCGCCGCTAGCCGGGGTCAAGGCAGCCGCGCGGAGCTGTGGGGAGAGCGTGGCCTGGAAGAAGCACTGGGCGTCGTCCTGGAGGCCATGTAGATCCCGGGCCTTCTGGATGGCGTAACGCAGTTCCGCCCGATTGATGTAGCCCCGAAGGACCGAGTGTGGGTGCGAATCAGTGGCCTTAACGGTCTCAACGATGGGAAACCCCTTGTACGGGGTGCGGTCCAGTAAATCTTGGATGACGTGGAGCCGGAGGCCACGTGCGGGCAGGGTCACTGGGTCCGGGACCATAACTCGGCCGATGGGCACATCGTCGAGGTGTTCCTCCTTGTCAAAGAAGGGCAGGCCGTACAGCTTGATGTAGTGGTCCGAGATGCCGCCGGTGCCGAACATGTCTCCGACCGCCTTGGTAACCAGGACGGTGATCATGGTGGGCACAATGTAGTTGAGTGCGCCGGTCAGTTCGAACATGATTACTACGAGAGAAATGGTCATTTTGGTGACCCCGCCAAGGGCCGCGCCGGCGCCGAGAAAGGCGTAGATGGCCGGCTCGATACAGGGGCTGTCCGGAAGGCAGGCGGCAAACAGCGGGGCACGCGGGCGGGCGCGGTGGAGGGACTGGACGAGGATGCCGACCATGCGGCCGAAGGTGGCCCCAACGGCCATGCTTGGGATGAAGATACCGCAGGGGACGCGGGCCCCGTACGATAGGACGGTCAGAGTAATGCGCACCACGGTGGCTACGAACAACAACCAGACCATCCGGGGGGCGTAGTCGACACGGCACAGGCCAAAGTAGTCGCCGTCCTTGCAGTCGCGGAGTAAGTAAGACATGACCTCCGACATGTCGCTGCGGAGAAAAATGTTGAGGTAACAGATGACGGCTGTGCTCAGGGTGAGCACGGTGACTTCGGCCATGCCGTGCGGTTTAAGGTACCGCTTGCGGAAGGCAGTCACCTTCACGTTCAGCCGGATGACCAGTGCCCCGTACAAGCCGCCAAATATGCCCAGGAGAATGTAAAAAAGCACCTCAAAAAAGTGCCAGTCCTTGTCGTAGGAGGCCTGGAACATGACTAGTTTGCCCGTTCTAAAGGGATTGAACGCCTGGAGGCTGACGGTTGCGATGAGGGCGCAGAAAAAACTCCGCCAGAGCGTCTTGAGCGGGAAGTAGGAGCTTAGTTCCTCCAGTGAGAAGAGAACTCCACCGATGGGGGCCGCGAAGGCGACGGCCACGCCCGCTGCGGAAGCCGCCGACAGGATTTCGCGCTGCTTGGCCCGGTTGTACCGAAACTTGGTGAACATGCGCGACACAACGTTCCCAATACAGCAGGCCACGTGTACTGAGGGCCCTTCCTTGCCGACGCTGAGGCCCGACGACACGGCCAGGGTGAGGCCAACGCTTTTAATGAGCCACGTCCAGGCGCCCATGAAGCCTTTGATGACGAACCCGCTCAGGATGCTCTTGATCTCGGCAATACCCGATCCGGCAGCGAAGGGTGCATACTCCCGAACGAGGAAGGCGCACGTCCAGCCAAAGGTGGTGGCCAGACCGACGTAGACAAGCCAATTCACCAGGAGGTTACCGGGACTCAGCCCGACCACCGTGCTCCACGGCCGCCAGTCGACACAGGAAGCGTGTTCATTCCAGTTCTCCCAGCAGCAGAACTTCTCGTTGAGCCACCAGCCGGTGGAACAGTACCCCAATTTGAGATCGCTGAGCCACTCGGTGGCGATGGCCATGAGCGCCGCATTGATACCCACGAGGAGCCCGACCAACAGCACCACCCACCAGGCCTGACCAGCCTCATAGACCCGATACAGAACTGATAGCCACGATCGGTCGAGTCGGCGGTGGAGGTCTCGCACCCGCGTCCGTTCGCGCTGAGCGTCCTGCACCCAGTCGACCGTGCTGAAATCCTCGTACCGCGCCATCTGACTGATGGCTGCAGCGTCATCCGCCGTGCGCGGGAGCGGGTTGGGCCGCCCAGGGCCAGCGTTAGAAAG
>JANBPT010000942.1:0-18464 GCA_027575765.1 Tieghemiomyces parasiticus
ATTTGTGTATTAAATTGTACCGCCATCACTTGCGCCTCTCATCGTTGCAGAGACGTGAAGGGTGGGGAGGGGCCCGACATGAGTGACCTGCGCTACGCAGCCATAGTAACACAAGAGCGAAGGAGTACTCGGCCATTTCCTTTGCGTAATGACAAGGACGTCATTCCTGAGTTGATGATGGCTGAACCACTACATCAAGTAGCTCCTCCGCAGAAGAAGGATACCTTAGCTAGTTGGGCTGCCTTGGATAGGGGCTGAACTTGCGTCCTGATAGAATTCTCCGCCACCAAGGAGATCACTGTTCCCAGCCGACCTGTTCGGCAGTTCGGTACTCTCCCATGCCCAACCTCCTCGCCAAGTCCGCGGCCGGGTTGCCCCTCCCCTTCAACCTTGCCTCGGAGACGATAAGGGTTCAAGGGGCCTTCAGCATTGCACTGCTCTAACTGGCCTTGTCTGACAGTGATTCTCGTCGTCGATTAATATCGGCGGTCAACGTGACAACTGAACTTCGCCCAAGCCGGGTGATGCACACCGCTGTCCAGATTGGCTTGGGTTATTTCATTTGTTTCGTTTCTTCATTAGTCGGAAATAATATCCAGGGGATGTCCCAGGAGATGAATATAGGAATGCGCTCACTACTCGTATATACTGAAGGTGGGAGTGGCCAAGGCGTTGGGAGGGGGATGAGGAATGCAAAAAAGTGGGTTGGAGGTGGTTGGCACCCGCTGGCAGATCAACGGCCGGCTAGGTGTTGGAAGGTAATGCAGCCAAGTTAGGCGTTTCGGAGGGCGTACTCGGCGGGGAACCAGCCCCGAGGCCCGCCGGGGCCCAGCTCACCGTGGTACCAGTAGGCGGGTGGGCCTTCCGGGGTGGGTAGGGTCGCGACGCGACGCACGACAAGGGGTACACCAGCGGCGAAATTGAGTTCGTAAGGGGCCTGCGCGGTATAAGCGGACAGAGCGAAGCACACAAAGTCGGCGGGCCGCACCTCGGCGCCGGCAAATGGGTCGGCCGGGGTAAGGGGGGTTGAGCGAAGGGACCCCACTAATCCCCACGAGTCAGATCGGTTGAGCAGGACATCAGGCAGGCGCGGCACCGACGATAGGACCCCCGGTGCCGGGCCGGAGTTCTGCCGGGACAGAGTGCGCGGGGTAAGGTCAGTGGCGGCGCTGTCAAGTGAGGCCAGTGAGTCAAAGAACGACGGGAGGGCGCGGTGTGGCGAGGCGGGCGGGGATGGATGCGGGGAGCCCGCCTCCGACCAGGACCCGTCAGGGGTACGGAAAGGATCGCCAGGGACTTCGCCCTCAGGTGTGGGCAGGAATAGCGTGGAGGCGTTCTCGGTGACGCCAGCATCCTGTAAAAAGTCGATGAGGACCGCCCGCCGCCGTGATAGGGACGATTCGCGGGAAAGGCCCGGGCGGTTCTTGACACGGGCTGGGTGGGCGACGGCGGCGTACTCGTCGGGGGGCAAGTGCAGCAAAGACGGCATGGGGGCCTCCGGAGTCAGGGTGGAGGCCACCGTCGAAGCCTGCGAGACACGGTGCCGGGACTTGTCAACGCACCACTTGATGTTGTCGTGGATGCGCTCCAGTTTCTCGCTGAGGCTCAGGGCCACCGTGGCGGAGGGCTCTCGCGTGGTGGACGCCGACAGGGACGGCCGGATAGGCACCATGTTGAGGGTGTCGATACGCGTCAGATCGGCGGCGCTAGCGGCAAGGCGGTCGTCCCACCCCTCGTCATCGCGGGCAGGTCCTACGTAGGAGAACCGGTGAGGGTGGGTGGGCACGGTGAGGGCCAGGCGGTAATCCGGGGCGATTCGGTCCAGCACCACGTCACCGTCAAAGAACCGGGTGCGCAGGTCCCGGGCGCAGCGTGCGTAAAAAGCGGTCTGCACGGCGAGAAACCGGTTCGTGACCGCCGTGAAGAGATCAGCGGCATGGCGGAGGAATACTGGCAGCTCGGCACTGAGCTGGACTCCCAGCATTTCGTACTCGGCGGCGGCCTCGGCCAGGTTGCGCTCGGTGGGGAGCGGGGTGTCACCCTGCTGGCGCAGGGTGGCAAAGCGAACGTGGTCAATGTACCGCTCAGTGTGCCGACGGATGACCAACGCTGGATTGTGAAACAGGCCGACTAGGCACTGCAGGGCGGGCCAAACCTCGGTGGCTACGGCCTTAGCGGCGTCGCGGACCACCACGGTCTCGGCGAGGGCGGCGTGGCGGACCAGAGCTTCGGCGCGGAACAGCACCGTGTGCGGACCGGGCTCGGGGCCCAGAAAGTCGTGGCAGCTGTGGGCGAGCTGGACCCATCGGGCTGACCACCGGGCAACCGCGTACAGCCAGGCCTCCGAGTGGCGGCGGAAGGTGTGGGCGGCGGCTAGCTGGTGGTCGAACCGAGCGATCAGGGCCGTGTAGGCCTCTTGGCCTGCGCTGGAACGGCGGCGAGGGGACAAGCTGGGTGGGGTGGCGGCGGCGGCGGGCGTCGCGGTGGTCGAGGACGACGGGGACGCCGTGGCCAGCTCGCCCCGCGAGGTCCGACCCCGACCCAGGGTGCGTACCAAGCCCGCCCGTAGGGAGGTGGATAGTTCCTTGAGTCCGGCCTCGCTGCCACCGGCGCCCGCGGTGCTCTGGCCGCGACGGGCAAGGGTGGCGTGCGACCGGGAGTGCGAGAGTCGGCGGGGTTCGCCCGGGGGAGAAGGGGGCCGCGAAGTCGACTGCGGCGTCGTGGGCGAGCGCAGGTTGGCCGAGGAACGGGTGTGGATGAGGCGGGCGGGAGAGTCGCGCACACTGGGCCGGCGGGGGGCACTCCGTTTGGCCAGGGCGGCAACTGCGAGTCGATCGCTGGCCCCTAGGTTGACGGACACGAGCGCGCCATGGCCGTCGAGGATCCGGTGAACGAGGGCGATGCGGCGCTTGGCCAGATTAAGATGGTCCGCCAGGGCTTCGGCCTTACGGTGGGCACTGGCGAAGGCGGCGTGGGCGGCGGGATCGGCGGTCGCGGTAAGTTTGGCCAATTGTTGGAAGAGGAGGGGATACTTGAGTACGCGCTGCACGGGCTTGATGAGTAGAGAGGCCAGATCCCAGGCGTGGGTCTTACCCGCCAGTTGGCGCTGCTGGACCTCGAGGAACTGCCGTGGACCGCTTTCCTGCTGCAGCTGGGCCAAGCAGGCCATGGCCGTGTCAAAGTTGGTACAGTACCGTGCGTACACCTCGCGAATTTGCCGGGCCTAGGGAAGAGGGAACGGGTGAAGAGGAGGGGGGCAGAGGCAGGAGAGGGTCAGTGGCCGAAGGAGAAGACGCTGGGATACGACACGGGAGGCAGGGGGCGGAGGCGAGTGGGTTGACGATACCACCAGCCAGCTACGGTCATCCCCCCCCGCTTCGGAGCGGGAGGGTAAAAGGTGAGACTTACCATGGCGCAGAATACGTCGGCGACATTGGGGGGCTGAGTCGAGGCGGCCAAGTGCTGGGAGAGCAAAGCGTGGACGGTAGCCGGGGCTGGAAACGGTCCGGGAGCCGGCTCGGACTCTAGACGTACGGAGGTGGCCGGGGAAGCGCTGAGGCGGACGGTGGCCTCCGAGCAGGTGGATACCGAGGAAACACTAGCCCGTTGATCGGTCGGATTGGAGGCCCGGGACCAGCGGGGCTGGCGTGACTCGTCGCTCAGGACAGGGGCGGAGGCCACTGAGGGCGTCGTGGACGAAGCTAGGGACGTCGAGCTGGCGAATCCCAGCGCCGACCCCACCGAGGGTCGGGGCCGCAGCGCAGACCGCGGGGGTCGGACAGGTGGCAACGGGTTAGACACATTGCGCTGGCTCATGGGTGCGGAGGTTGGGGTGCCGTTCTCGGTGGGGACGGCCGTCGTGTCGGAACCGGCCGAGTCACGCGAGCCCTCCTCCCCTGGGGCACCGTCTGCCGCCTGGGCTAGACGAAGGAGGACAGCCAGGTAGGTCGTGCTGGTAACCACGGCCTCCAGATTGCCAAACAGGGTGCGGAGGACCTTGGGCGGGAACAGATCGGGACGAGACGCGCACGGGGCGCGAAACACACCCCAGAGCACGTAGAGGTCGGTGAGGTAGCTGGCTTCCGTCTCGGCTAGCTCTCCTTCCACGTGGCGGCGTTTAGCGCACCGCGGGTTGGCGGTCGTCCGTCCTACCTCCGCTTCCTCAAGGGAAGGGATCGTGCCGGCCAGAATGGACAGAGGCCGCAGGGCGGGTAGGGCCGGTAGCCAGGTGGCGGGGTCGGCGCCCGGTACGGTGGGAACCGGCGGAAGGGGCTTGTCGGGCATACGACGCGCGGGGCGGGTGGCCAGGTAGCGGGCCAGGGAAGCACAGGTCTCATCCTCACCGTATCGGTAGGTGGGCGGAGGCGGGGCGACCACTCGACGTACCGAGGGCTGCCGGCGTGGCGGCAAGGGAATGTGGCGGGTGATGACGATGGGCGAGGTGATTCGGGTACCGGACCGGGCCAGTTGGTTCTCGTCAGGGTATATGACACGGGCGGTTCCGGCGATTGTACCGGCGTAGGCTCCGGCGCTTCGACTGAGCACGGCATCCAGGTTCTCGGAGAGACTGGCCTTACGGGGACGGAGGGTCGGCAGTGGGGGCAGCGGATCGGCGGCGGACCGGCTGGCCTCGCCCAAAGCGGCGTGTGATCGGGACCGTCGGATGGTGCCCTTGCGTGGTAGGCGACTGGCCGGCGGGGACGCCGGGGATGTGACGACCACCGAGCCCGACGACATCGGCAGGGCTGGAGCCGGCTCAGTCGCGGCCCGTGGCTGGTCGGGGGCCGGAGGGCTCCGCGGTGGGTCGACATATTCCGATGCCCGGGGTGGCTTACCCACCTCAGTACCGGGACTCTGCGCTGCCGTATGGTCCAGGGGGCTAATCGGTTGAAGTGGCGGGGGTGGGGGCGTCGTCCGCTGGATGCGGGGGATCGGGCCGAGCCGTGGTAGCTGGGGTACGGGGGGTAAGGCCGCGGTGGGCACGGGCGGGGGTCGGCGCGGGGGGTCCATAAGCCCGGGAGTGGCCGGTCGGCGCGGCGGCGGGGAGACTGGGGGTGACCGAGGGAGAGACGAGCCAGGGCGCCGAGGGATGCGCGTAGGGGGGCCGGTGGGAGACAGCCGACGGGGCGAGTGGGGCGTCGGCGGGCGAGGGATCAATGAGGGCGGGGTAGGGTCCTCCTCGGACGGGCCAGTGGCCCGCAGGTGGGCCAAGGAACGCACAGGACCGGCGGTCGGTGGTGGTGGTAGCAACGGCGAGCAAGGAACCGGGGCTGACGGACTTGCCGGGTCGGCTACCGGACTCCTTGTCTTTGGAACGGGCGTTTTGGGGCGGCCGGGCGGCGTTTTGTCCGGTGAGGGGTTCGTCTTGGTCGCAGGGGCGACAGCGACCCGGACAGCCGGCCGTGGAGAGGGCACTGGGGGTTTGACCGGCGTGGTCCGAGCGGTGGGGGTGGCGGCCCGGGCGGGGGGCCGGGGCGTTGATGGTAGTGCGACAGGCTGTTTCTTTCGACCGAGGGCGGGACCTGGCGTGGCGTTCAGGAGGGCGATACGCTCGGCTACCGAGAGCCCTTTGCCAGACGGCGGCTTAACGGGCGGCTTGGCCACGGAGCCTTGCATAGTCGGGGCAGGGCGAGTAGGGGTACGCTGTGGTCGGTGGCGAAGGGTGATGGGGACCAGACAGGGTTAGCCTGGCCAAGAGGAAGGGTGGGCACCGGCGGGAGCTGAAGCCACCGGGTGCGGTGGGATCGGGCGCGGGGTCGAGGCTTGAGGGGGGAGGAAGGGGCTTACCTCAGAACGATGCGGGCGGGAGTCGGGCAGGAAACGGGAGGCGAGCGGACGCCGGGCAGGCTCCGAATGGGGCGGCTGCCAAGTGTAGAAGCGTGGGGATGTAGACGCGGTGGAGGAAGCAGGCAGGTTTACGAGGGAAGACGAGCGGCGATGGCGGATGGGTTGGGTGTGGGTTAGGAAGGCATTAGCTTGATGAGCAGATGGAGGCGGTTGAATGCGGTAGTGGCTGGAGTGCGGGGCTAGCGTCGGCAGGACGGGCCGGGGGGTGAAAAACGAAGAGAAGTCAGCAAGGCAACGCGCGTGCAAGGCATAGAGGGGGGGACCCGGGAAATAGCGGCGGTGGAGGGATTAAGGAAAAGGACCCACTGAATACCGGGACACAGGTATTGAAAGTGAGAGAGCGGGGGCTAGAGGGTGGCTGGGGGGGGTGCGAGTGCAGCTCGAGAAGGAGCCGTCATCCAGGAGCTCCCTCTTTCCCCGCTTTCTGCCCCTCCCCCACAACCCCGCCGCCAGCTGTGCCAGTGCAAACGAGGATATAGGCCGGCGAAGGACGAGGGGGAGGGGCCCATGCCGGTCAATCGGCTTAAGGGAAGGAGGGAATGGAGCGCCCACAACATATGGCCGTGGGCTTCTGAATCGGGCGGTGACGCCGACAGAAGCACACGTTAGTAAGGAATCATACAAAAAAAAAAAGAGGCGAGGATGTCAATCCTCCTCCTCCTCCTGTCCCCTCCAAACGGCAGGCGAATGCTGGACGGCAATCCTCGTCTCAGCGCTAACTACCTACCTGCTTCGCGCGGGGCGCGGTCTTGGCCGGCGGTGACGGTGGAATCGAAGGCTTGGATCGCGGGGCGGGCAGCAGACGACGGAGCAGAGCTGCGCGCCGGGTGGAAGGGGGGGCCTCATCCGGCGATCGAGGTTTGGACTCCGCCGCCGCGACCGTGGACGGATGCGAGCGCAGAAGCCCGTGGGGCACAAGGCGGGGCATGGCGAAAGCGGGCAGCTCGCCACTGTCGGGAGAGGGCAATCCAGCCAGGGGTGTAGTCAATTTTTGCAACGGAGTCGCAAATAGGAAGCCACCAGTGTTGTGCGGTGGCGGCGGGACCCAGAGCGTAGCGCAGTACGGCCAGTAACCACAGGTAAGGGGGTGTGGGTGGAACGCAGTAACGGCGATCGGGAGGGCAGGGCTACGGCGAGACACAGACAAGACGGACAAAAATTAAACTCCGCCGGTGGCAGGGTCGCAGGTTATATCTGATGGTTCTAGAACGGTGCGGGTAGCTGGCGACCAGGTCGAGAAGACCCGACATCTCGCTTCCAAAAAAAAATGTTGAGGCGAAAGCGGTAGGGGGGGGTGCTATTATGGAAGAAATGAAAGAAAATCTAGCCCGCACGTTAATAATATGTAATCGCAATATATCCTTGGCCTACCGGGGGGGGGCAGCCATCCCGGCCTGTTGCCTTAATCACTCGCCCAGCTTACTCCCGGTCGGCCGTCAGGGCTTGAACCACACCCTGGTCATTTAGCTTCGGCGTGGTGATTGGTAGCGGGCCCGTCAGCTTGAGAAAGCGCGGCCCAGTCCTTGGTTGTCTACCTTTATAAGCGAAGGATGCTAGGCAGTCCACGTCTTAATCTGACGGCCGCCATCTAATGTTTCTGGTGGCCAGTGGCCAACGGTATTCAACCGCAGCGTCCGTCCATTGGGCAGGACCTCAAAGCACTTAGGTAAACCAGTGGGGGCGAGTGGCCTTTCCCATCACCCACAGTAGTCTGCCTGGCCTGGGAGTTGGACCGACCACTGCCCGGATTACCTTATATGGACAGATCTGGCCACGCAAATAGAGCTGTCGATTGCGGGCGGGTGGCCGGGGGGGGGTGCCGTTGGCTCCAGTGACACTGATTCCCGCTGACCCCAAAAGAGGCTAGCGGAAGCACTATTCCCTGCTGCGGTCGCAGCCCAGCGGTTGCAGACAGCACAACAACGAGGAGCGAGGACCATGGACCCCCCCCGCCTGTAGCGACGAGGGGTCGATATTGGAAGGACACCTCCGTTTCAAACATTGCCCTCCCCATGGTCGCTATCGGGAAACGTGGGCCTTGTTACCGCTAGACTCTGGGTCTGTTTTTGAAACTCCGATGTCGGGTGCGCCAGGGTGGGCAGGAAACGCCACCTGGTGGTATACCTAACATTTATGCAGATGGAGAGTGGGCCTGGAAAGGCGGATACATGTCGAACAAGGCCAGGTCAAAGTGGTGCTGCAGACATGGGTCGGAAAGTTCACGTGGGTATCCCGGTGAAGTGGGTCGGTAGGCCGCGGTCAGTTCGTCGCCTGTACGGCTGGAGACGTCGGCACGCAAGGGCCGTCCGCTACGAGGGCGGGCCAACGCGCGGACACCGTGCCGCACCTAACAGACTCAATGCACAAGGTGAAGCTGTTGAGGAAGGCGGCTGGAGAAAGCCATCACAGCAGGACTTCATGTCCAGGGCGGGTTTTTGTTTAAGGGAGAGACCCGGGGCCGTTGTGACAGGCTCGGCCATCCAACGTCCGGCCCAGACACGACTTGACCTTACAATTGCTAGCCAGGTTGGAATATACAATGGTGACCCTTAAACGGACCATTATCCGCTCTCTATCGCAAGGATGCCGGGAATACTAACGGCACACGAGTGATTAATTGGGCTCTGACGCGTTCACCATTTGTAGGGAGAAGGTGGCATGGGCGAGTGTTGCCCAATCAATGCCCCAATCATATTGGTTGATAAAGGGGACACCAGCAATGCGTCATTGATCCTCATCCAGTTCCCTTTTCGGCCGCTGCGTTTACCAGAGGGATATCTGAGGATATATAAAAAACAGCCAGTCAGGCCCAAGTTCCGTATCACAGTTGACCATTCGGAATGGTGATGTAACGCCTGGTGCGATAGACCTCGATCGCGGCGGCCCTAACGCATCCCGTTGCTGAGCGAGGCAATGCAAAAAAATATCGACTTTGCTCGCCCCACCTATCACAGCTGGGCTCGGCTTTACCACGTCACGTCTGGCTGGTAATCTAGCAAGAGAGAGGGAGCGAGGTCCGGCTGGTAACGCCGTGCTTAACTGTTAGCTCGGCATGGGCTGATTAGTACACCCCTCTCCCTCCCTCGCAAGCAAGGGGAGTAGTTACGTATCGGGACGGCGTCGATCTGATCACCGAGGATAGTAAAATTGGAGATCTGGTTGCCTAGTTACCTTTCGGAAACCTTGAAGCGACGGGGGCTTTAATATCAAAGTTAGCTTGGGAACTAAGGTACCAACCCAATTCAAATCGCCTATCAAAGTATAATGACGAACTGGCGGTAGGGGAAAAAAAGTAGGGTGGGGGAGGGGAAGTCATACAGTAATAATATCAAGTAGGAGGAGACGCACGGCCACGTTCGATTGGAGGTAAAGCGCAGGGCAAACCGAGGTTAAGGGACCAACTACCCAGCCTGGCTTGGTTGCGACCTGGACCGATCGACTCACGTGGTGGTGATCAATCACAGGTATCCAGTGGGCCGCTGTACCCGACGGATTTCGGGTCAGTAGAGTCGAGTGAAGGGCACATCGACTGTGGGCTGCAGCCTAGAAGAGATGGACCGGTTATAACGAAATCGGAAAGAAGGAGGTGGAGCAAACGATGGGTGAGAGCGAGTGTTGGGTAGCGGCTAAGATGGGGGAGGCACGGCCGGCGCTTACTTACCAGTTGTCGGCTGGATACGCCGCCATCAACTCGATGGCGTGGAACGTATAGATAAACCGCGAAGCCATAGAACGGTTCGGCGATGAGCGGTGGAGCACAGAGCCATGAATCAGAACCAAGGTGCCTGGCAAGGAACGGGGTGCGCCAAGGCAATGACACAGGTAGGAAAATAAGGTGACGAGTGACCAATGGGCATTATAGGCCGGCTGAGAAGGAGAGGAGGTGGGCCCATTGACCGACGTGAGCGAAAGCACCGGATCGCTTTGCCGCAACTTTGACCGGTTGGAAAGTGGCGCTGTACAACGACCGCGACCCTCGCTCCATTGATTGAACACCCTGCTTACCTGCAGCCACTTCGCCAGAAACGAAGGTGTCTGATGAGGTCGACGACATGGCCCCACTCGGGGCTTGGGAACCCGGACCGTACACGGGTTCAATGGAAACCATCTCGGTCCCGTGGTGGTCAGCGGTGCGCACGAGGCGTTGGGTGATCGGATGGTCTATACATGGCCATTAAACATCAACCGACCTGGAGGGGTCGCCGTTAGCATTTTCTCTACTGGGCTGTGCATACGATTACGCTGGTTTGTGCTCTCCTTGCGTCTAGGTGACAACCAGCCCAGGTCCCCGCCGGTGGCTTGTCTTCACTATACCTTTGTGCGAGCCCGGCACGAACTGCAGGCACCCGTTGGTTTCATGGCAATTTTCCAGTGCGATCCAGAAACCAATGGCCGATAGCGGCCGAGTGAAGAGAAACGTCGAGTCCTGGTGGGGCGGCACTGCATACTCCGTAGTAGCCACCCCAGCGATGTGCGGATGGGAAAAGGAAAGGGCGAGGGTTAGAGACAGGTGCCAAGTCCTAATAGCGGGCTGGCCGTACCGTATCGCAGTGAGCTCTCGCCCAACGCACGGGTCAGGAGCAGCAGCGCTGATGGTTGATAGTCGACCGGTACCTTCTCCACCGATACGGGGCGGCTGAGGGCATCGGGCGGCCAAATCGAACCGCGGACAGTAAGGGGAGGGGTTTGCATTGAAAGGACAGCACCAAGGAATATATAGATTAGTCGATATGAAACAACCACCACCTTGAGTGTTGAGGAAGGGGGGAGGGCAGCCGTCTCGCCAACCAGAAGTCATCGCCCACCTTGCAAATGACCATGGATTGCAGCACAGCCGGGTGCTGGAGCCCGAGGCCCTGGGCTATACGAACCACCGTCGGGTGGAGGGTGACGGCCCGAAAGGCGCGGTCGTGGACGTGGAGCGCTGTGTGAGACCGGCACAAAGGCGGGGCAAGGGACGAGGGCGGCCTCGGTAGGGTTTAGTCGCCCTGCGGGAGGGTGGGAGGAAGGCGGGTGCGAGTCTAGGTCCACCGCTACTCACCATGGCCAATCTTATTGATGGCGTGGGCACGGTCCACGGTGAGCCGCCCATCTTGGTCGAAGGCCCCATCCTCAAAGAAGAGACGGACCTGGTCGCCGGAGTTCAAAAAGTATTCGCTCGACTGAATCGGTCGATGGTGATGGGGTTGGTGGGAGAAGGGCGGGGTTGGTTTGGCTGATAAACTGCAATATTCAACCCAAGTATGGCGCCACCCCTATTTACCTGGTCCCCGTTCGGGCGGAAACGAGTCGGGGGTTGGTCAGCATCCGTCGTGGCCACCAGGTGCAGTGCATGGGCTTTGAGCTCGGCCGCCACGGTCGGGGATATAAAATCTGGTATCACTAGGTAGCCCTGGTCCTCAAACTGCGTTGGCATGGGTGGGCGGTTTGGTAGGTACAGAAGCAATGTGGGAAGTAGGCCAGGGTGGTTAGTCAAGCCCATCATACAAGGCCCAGAAAACGTGTGAGGCTGCCACGGGCCTACCTGTTGGCGCATGGCCGGCGTGAATGGCACGTCGTTGACGGTTATCATGGCGAAGTAAAGGCAGAGGGTGCAGGAGGGCGCGGGGTTGCCAAGGTAACGGTGTAGTCATGAGTGGTGCAAGCGACTCGAGGTGGGATGTATCAAAGGCGAAGGGTTCAGAAAAGTCCGCCTTCACCACCGCCCCACTTTGTGACGTGCGCGAGAGTTGGAAGGTCACACGGCCCACCGCACCTCCCCCCCCTACGCGGTGACAAAAAAAACTTCCCATGGCGGATAAAATATGGCTCGGTTTTTTTTTGGAAGGGGCCGGCTTCCCTGGTTCACCTCCCACCCCGCCAGTCCAGCGCGCATTTACTCCACAGACCCACACGCGGTATACACCTGACGTACATAGGGAGAGAGGGCGTTGGCCCGCCACCGCTGATGCATATAACTTCCCTTGAGACTGGCCCCGCCCTGACCAGCCTCGTTATAGTTTAACGCCTTGTGAACCCGCGCGCCCCACCCTCTCTTCATTGCTTTCCGCCTCCTCTCCCAAGTTAGATCGCGTTTTTCTGCTTTGTTGCAATTCCCCCTCACCCCTTCTCATCCGCCTGCCACATTAGCTTGTATAAATCGCCACCCTCCCTGCCGGTCTCATCACGTTAACCATGACTCCCCAGCGCTGTACCCTCTACGTCACGAACTTCGCGCCGCAGATGCGCGCCCGGGATCTGGCCTACGAATTCGAGAGATATGGCCGCCTGGTTCGTTGCGATATCCCGGCCGCCCCCCGTCCCGGTCGATGGTAAGTTAACCCCCATTTTTGGCATCTCTCTGATCATCTTATTTCGGACAGGCCGGACCGTACGGTGGGCCCCAGCGTGTATGGCCACGTACGGGAACCGCCATGTCTCTGGGCTGCACCTCCTCATCCGTGCCCCTCCCCTGGGTTCTCTACCGCTTTCCACCCTTCACTGCGTTGCGGCGGCCCGGCCCCCCTCGCGCTTTAGCTTCCTACCGCGTTGCCCTCTCTAGCGGATACGGCGCCCTACCCGACTGACCGACTTCACGACGAAGCTTTCGCCCTCCGGTTCGGGAGGGCGTGCGCACAACTCCTCTTCCCCGAGGGGACATCCTTCTCGCACCTTCGCCGCCGATCCTCCTTCGCCGTTCGCCTAAACCTTATTCGCCTGACTTGATCATCCACCCTCCACCGTCTTTGCCTTCCATCACTTGTCGTCTTTGCCTCCCGCCTTCTCTCTTATGCACCCCCAGCTTCGCCTTTGTCGAGTTTGAGGACCATCGCGACGCTGAAGACGCTTATAACGAGATGCATGGTCGTACCATCGATGGTAACCGCATCAGAGTCGAGTGGGCCAAGAACACCCCCAACCCGTCCTGGCGCAATAGCCGCCGGAGCCCGCCCCCGCGCAGTCGCCGCGACCCTAGCCCCCGTCGTCAATCCCGCTCCGCTTCGCCGCGCCGTGGCCGCTCCCCGACTGCGCGCCGGGCCCGTTCGCCGTCCTACTCACGTTCCCCGCGTCGCGATTCCCGCTCCCCTTCCCCGCGCCGCGCCTCACGTTCTCCAGCCGGCCTGCGGGACCGTAGCTACTCGCGTAGTCCGTCGCGCTCGCCACTGCCCCCGGCCGACCGTTCCCCCTCGCCCGTGCGCGATTGAGACCCCGGTAGGAAATTTCCGCACCCGAGCGGTCCGATCTCTCGCCCCTCGGCCCGTGTTGCCTTTGGGAATTTTACCGTCTCTTCCTTTCTGTCGGCTTGACCGTCCTGGGTCGCCGTTTGGAGGGGATAGTATAAGCAGGCAGATCGGGTTCCCGCTTGACATCCTCTTTTATGCGGCAGTGTTGTAAGTACAGAATAATCTTCCGCGGTCTGCTCAGGACAAGCCATGGCGGCTGATCGCGTGTATCTCCTCCCCATAGCCGTTGCTTACCCCGATCATTCCAATCGATCGGGGTTTGGCCTTGTATGTGTGAAATCTTGATGTCACTCCGTTTCTTTTTTTCTTTCATCAGTACCGCAATATATCACCTTTAGCAGCTGCTCCCAAACGATGGATCCGAATACGCTGAACTCAATTCAAGTTACTCCCGATGCTTTGACCCAGCCCAAACGATACGCGACGATCGCCTCCGGCTAAGATACCGGTGATTCCCAACTTTGGTTTTGCCAATAGCCCTGGGGGGGGCAATAGTTTTGTACAAAGCTAGTATTCAAAATAACCAACTGATCAGTGATATGTCTCACTAACAAGGGGGATCGTAGTTATGGAAAGTGAGGGGGGAAGGTGCCTGCGCTGTACCTCCCTAACCCTATGGCAAGGAAGCTTCTAAGGACCCCCTCCCGGTGCCTGCCTCTGCCCCTTTGCCACTGAAAGCCTATATTCCACTAGGCAAAAGGTCAGGTAAAGAAGCCACCCCGCGAAGCCTTGGACTCCTGCTGAGCCCGGCTCAATTTGAGACGCACGGTGCCATCCTCGGTGTACAGATGTACAGCGTCTCCTTCGCTCAGTTCGTCCAGTTCGTGGGCCTTGGCAATCTGGTTGACGACCCGTTTTTCAACCTCGTGCTTGATACTGCGGGCCCCGTAGCGCACATTGTAGCCCTCGGCGAGCTCCTCGACCACCGCAGGCGTCCACGTCAGACGGATCTGGTGACGGGCTTCGGCTTTTCTAGCCCACCGCTCCAGCTCCTTCGTGGTGATACGCCGCAACTCGGCCGTGTTAAAGGGTAGAAAGAAGAGAATCTCATTGATGCGGCCCAAAAACTCGTCGCGTCGGAAGTGGCCGCGCAGGATTGGATACACAGTGGTGTTGACGAACCGGCGGGACAAGCTGGTGGCTTCGTCGTTGAGCCCCGCGGTGGGTGCCTGCTCGCGGGCCTCCGCACGCAGGGCCTCGGCCTCGTCGGCAATTTCGTGCTGGGCCAGATTCGAAGTGAGGATGAAGATGGCATCTTTGCAGTCCACCGTCTGGCCCTTGCCGTCGGTCAGGTGCCCCTCGTCAAAGACCTGCAGCATAATGGTGAGTACGTCCGGATGGGCCTTTTCCACCTCGTCGAGTAGAACCACCGCGTTGGGGCACTTGGCAAGCTTCTCGGTGAGTTGGCCGCCCTCCTCGTAACCTACGTATCCAGGCGGGGAGCCAATAAACTTGGCCACCTCGTGCTTGGACTGGAACTCGGACAGATCGACGCGAATAAAGGCCGCCGCGTCGTTGTGGTGTAGGTATCGTGCAACCTGCTTGGCCAGCTCGGTCTTTCCCACGCCAGAAGAGCCCAGGAAGAGGAAGACCAGTGGGCGGTCCTCGTCGTGCCAGCCGTTCTCCCGGCGGCGGATGGCCGAGGCCACGGCATTGATGGGAGTGAGCTGGCCTACGATCATCTCTTGGAGCTGTTGCTCGAGTGGGTAGCGTTGGCGCAATGCCTTGGCTCGCCGTTTGCGCTCAGCCACCAGGTGGTTCTCGGCCTCGGCCAGGCCCCGCAGGGTCGCGGCGTGGCCTGGCAGATCCGCGTCCAGGTAGTCGCGGCACAGGTGACCATTCTGGTCCTGGACCCGAGGATCGGCGCCGGCGTCCAGCAGTTGCTTAATCACGGCCGTGTTACCCTGAACGCAGGCGTAGTGTAGGGGCTGGGAAAAACCGATGGCAAAAGACGGTGTTGGAGGAGGGTCCAGGCAAGGTGGATAGCGTGAGTATATATATTCAAAACGTGGTTAGGCAATGCTGTGGTTACCCCATGGGGCCGGACCGCTCCCACTAGAAAGTCGCCCGCACCGACGGCCATAGGACCTACCGTAAAACCGGCCGTGGGTGCCGAGGGGTAGAAAAGACTACAGAACTCGCGCTCGCGGGTGAGATATAAATCGCGAAGTACGTGGTAGGACCGCACGTCAGCGGGCTGGAACTTGTCGGGCAAATTGGAATCGGCGCCCTCGGCGAGGAGGAGCGCGACCATGGCGGCGTGACCGTTGGCGCAGGCCACCAGCAGCGGGGTCCAGCCCAGCGGGTGCCGGCAGTTGACGAGGTAGCGGCGGCGGCGCTTGTCCATGGCTTCGTCAGAAGGGCTGTCCGGCAACGCCGGGTCGAGCGAAGCAGTGGCGTGCGTGGCTAGGTAGTCCCGGACGCCACGCTCGTCGTTGTGGAGGACCAGTAGACAGAGGTCCCGATTGGTCGCCACCTCGCTGTGGGCGTGGGCCACGGGCAGGTTCGGGAAGGTGAAAGTCGAGAGCGGGTCGGTGGTGCAGCGATAGGCGTAGTACCCGCCACCCAAGATTGCTGTGGCAGCGCCGAGGACGGGCCATACCAATGTACGACGAGGTCTGCGCACCGCAGCGTGAGGCACGGTGGCCACCGTGCGGGCGGGCCCGCAGGGGAAGTTCCGACGCATGGCCGTGAAAACGAGACGGCGCATGGGCAACGAGGATCGCAGCGGAAAGTACCGAGGAGGTAAGAAATAGTGGGGTAGAAGCCGAGATGTACTACAAAAATGGGCGTGGATGGCACAAGCGGCAAGAGTGCCCTGCTCACCCTTCTTCGCATATTAACGAGCTCATGGCCGGCTGGTTAGTGAACTGTACGTGGCGCAAGATCAGGCTCACCACGTCACTGGTGTGAAATAGGTCGTTGACGTTAAAAATCACGTGTTGTTGGCAATACCTGCACCGCTCGGCTTATGATGGGTGGGTGGGTAGGGGGAGGGAAACACAGGTCGTGCGGGTCCAGGGTGGGTGAAACCGGGTAGACTGGCATTGGGGTGGCGGGGGACCCGGCAAATGTGGCGTCAATAAGTGGGACAAGGGCAGTAGTCGCAAGGTTTAATAACACTTCAAGCATCACGGTCCGAATAAATATACAGGATGGTGCGAGTGAGGAGGAGTAGAAGGATGGTAATTGACGGAAGAGAGAGCAGAGGGCGAGCAAACAAGTCACGACGAGAAGAGGCAATACAAAGGCCCTCGAGAAAGCACATGAAACCGGGAACGTGGGGTTAGCAACGAGGCCAGGGTTAAGTGGAGGCCGGGGACGGCAGGCTAAACGAAGAGATGAACGGAAGGAGGGGGGGCTGATTGGGATGGGGTTACGGAACGGACGGGATTGGCGGGGCGGGGTTAGAGGAAGTAATGCATACCGCTACCGGGCAGCTTACTTGGCACCGTGCGCTCGTTATCGGGCACGGCCTCGAAGATCTTGAAACTGTTCTCGTTAATGTCAAGGGTGGGGTCGATATGCATGATAGAGGCCACGTTACCGCAGCGGTAACAGTAGTTGGGGGCGGACCACACCGTCACCAAATTGTTGTCAGGGAACATGAACTTGTAGCCCTCCTGGACCAGTTGGTGGGCACGGGCGATAAGGGTCAAGTTGTTGACGTAGTTGAACTCGTTGGTCACCTTGTCACCAAAGAGCCAGCCGGCACCTCGTGGACTGACGGCCCAGGTCCCAACATCTTCGGGATCGGACCACATGAGATCTGAAGGATGGACAAAGAGGAGAACGGGTAGAGGATAGTTTAGGGGTTAACACCATACGGGGGCGGACCAGCCACGTCCCTACCCCGTAGCCATATGGAGGGGGGATATAGAGAAGCACTTACCACAGAAGGCGCCCTCGTGCGGGATCTCCTGGCAGCGTTGGATAGTCCGCATCTGGTCGAGGTTACGAAAATCAGGGGAAAGGCCGCCGTGTACGCACAGCACCCGGCCGTCTACGATGGCAGCCAACGTAAGATAATCAAACACTTGGCAGCAGTACTTCCATACGTTGGCGTTGCCGTACTTTTGCTGGCACTCGTCGTAGAAGCCGTAGACCTGGGTGATCTGGCGGGACTCGTGGTTACCGCGGAGCAAGGTGATTTTATCGGGGTACTTGGCCTTGAGGACCATAAGCAAGGTAAAGGTCTCGAGGCTGTAATAACCGCGGTCCACAAAATCGCCCTGTGAGGGTGGACAGGTAGGAAGGGGGTGGGGTTAAGGAGACAGGTCGCGTTAGGTTCCCGGGGGGTAGATTGGTCATCCGATCGGCGTCTGTCCTCAGGGTGTTACTTACCATAAAGATGTAGTTGGTGGTGGGCAGTTCGCCGCCCACACGGAATAGTTCCAGGAGATCCCAAAACTGGCCGTGGATGTCACCGCACACAGTCACGGGTGAGCTCACGGGCTGTACGTTGGATTCCTCCATGAGCAGCTCTTTGACGATCTCGCATAGTTTCTTGATGTCGGGCTCGGGGAGATACTGGCACTGCCGCACGTGGGTGAGCCACTCATCGGGACCGGACATGGTCATTGTGTCTAGAGTGAGGTAGTGCGGAGTGGATGATGAGACTGAGGGGATGGATGAGAAAATGCCAACTGGAATGAGGGATGCGTGGATACGGGGGAGGCCGGGTCGGGAGGAACGGGAAAGGACAGAGATGCAGTTGAGGGAGACGCCGAAGGGAGAGAGAGAGGGTGGGTGAAGTACCAACGCGTTGGGCGCTCGCTTGCACGCTGAGGGGAGGATAAAGATGGAGCGGGCGTGAGGTTACAGGAGGTGGGAGACTGACGAGATGCTGACCGGAGGAAAAAAAAATATATGGGCGTGAGAGGAGGTTGTATCAAAGGCCAGACTTGCCCAGCGCAACATGTGGAGGAGCCACCCACCAGCAACGTTGTGGCGTGGGTATAAGCCCCCCAACCCCAGGTCGACAAGGAGGCGGGGCAGGCACCTGATTAGGATGACACGCGGGGTCTGTAGACCACTCCCGCGCGACGCGTGCAGACCATCACTTCTGTCTTGGTGTTGGCTATCCAGGGTTTACCAGGTTGTCCAGTAGCACAATGTCCCTGCCTCCTCCCCGGCTGGGCGGAACTTCGGCTTGGAACATGTCAGTGTGGCCGTGTTTACTGCGTCTAGTGGGTGGGCTGAGGAGTAGGGAAGTTGGTAAGGGATCTGGCGGTAGTAGAGTAAACACAAGGGGGGATCCAGTGGAGGGATGGGGGGGGGCTGACAGACACTAGCTGGGAGTGGACGGCCCGCGCAGCATGGCACAGCTACGACAAGGGGGGCTGTTGGCCAGCACAGAATCAGACTAGCCTTTGGGGCCAGGATATGGATATA
>JANBPT010000943.1:0-18446 GCA_027575765.1 Tieghemiomyces parasiticus
TGAGCTTGGCTTGGTGGTAGAACTGACCAGGGTCCTCCGAGAGTTGACAGGCGAGCCACACCTGGGCCTGGTAGGGTATCACCTTCATTGGACTGAATAGCTCAGACTTGGGCTCGTTTGATGGGCCTTCTGGCGTACGAATAGACGATGACGAAGGGCTGGAACGTTTGATCACCAGTGTCAAGGCAGCCAAACCATCGCAGGCCAGGACGTTCCGCGAGTCAAGGGTAACCCCGAAACGTTGGCTGATGCGGTGCTCGAGCTGGAGGAACAGGGTGGGTCTAGCCAGTACAGACACCCAGATATCCTCATCACGGGGAAGCCCATCTCCGGTGCCCAGGAGCAGGTCGGTACAGGTCACGACGAGCCACCTACCCACTGTGTCTAAGGACGACCACGGGCCCTTTGTGTCCGACACATGAAGGTATGCCTCACCTAGCCGAGCAACGTCACCCTCACTGGCGCTGGACAAGTGCGGGTAAGCCTCAAGCGAGATAAAAGCGGCAGGCACAAGGACGGCAGGGAGGTTCACACCGGCCAGTAGAGGTCGGAATGACTCGCACGCAGTCTCGGGTGCTGAGATGCGAGTTGCGATGCGATCGCCGTGGATGCTGACGGAATAGGGTGAGGGCAGCCCTTGTTTGACCAGGTAGTGGTCAAGGACAGCAAGAGGCAGCTGGACACCGCACGCCGAAATCAGTCGCCCAGAGCAGTTCTGGATCGGATTAGGAAGGGAATGGGAAACCTGGGTGACCGTGGTGTCCGCAGTCGCTTTCGCGAGCTTGACTAGCACGGAGCTGACCTGCTGTACCAGCTGAACAATGTCGGCCTCACTGCAAAACATGCGCCCGTAGAAGCACTTGACGCCGACAGCATGCAGTCCGTCGATGAAATCTAGGGTGAGCGGGTACTCGGTAAACTCGTGCACCTGTACCAGCTCCAGGGTCATGTCCCCGGCCTGGAGTGAACCCTGGGGGAAGTTCTCGAAGCCACAGAGCACATGGAATAGAGGGGAGGCCAGGATGGGACTACACCAGGCCTGGACCTTGGCAAGACTGGTGTGCTCGAAGGGGATCATCCCGGTGGCGTCTGCCTGGAGCTGCTGGAGCCATTGGCCGATGGGTTGGTCCGTCAGGCGGAACCGCAACGGGACGGTGTTGAGGCAGGGACCGACAACGTTGGCAATATCTGCCACGTCTAGGTTACGACCTGATACCACAAAGCCAATGACGAGGTTGTCCCGGTCCAGGTAGTGGGCCAAGACAAGGGCGTAGGCGGCCTTGAGGAGGGTCGAGAGGGTCACGCCGAATTGCTGGGCGGCGTCGTGTAAGCGTGACTTATCGACGTTGAGGGTACAGTGGTACTCGGCAAAGCCATGCTCACCCGTGAGCTCCGTACTGAGCATGGGTGCTGGTGTGGGCTGAACACCCCGTAGATACTTAGCCCAGAACGCACGCGCCTCGTCCTGGTCCTGGTTGGCCACCTGTTCGACCACGGTGTTAAATGATGGTGAGGTCAGTTGGCCTGGCATGTCCGGAGAGGCGTACAGCTCGCCCAGGTCACGCAGCAGCAGCGGGATCGACCAGCCGTCGACCAGGGCGTGGTGCACGGCCAGGACCAGCAGGTACTCGCTGGAACGCTCGGTGGGAAACACGTCAACCCGGACCATGGGCCTAGTCATGTCGAAGCCCAAGGCACGGTTCTCGTTGAAAAAGTCGGTCAGGGAAGGAAGGGGTGCCTCGGCTAGACTCCAGGCCAGCGGTGCGCGTTGTAGAACAACCTGGGCAAGTCCGTTGCCATGTGGTGCGACGGTCGGAATGAAGACGGTGCGCAGGACGCTGTGGCGCTGTGTTAAGTTCGCCAATGCTTGCTGGAGCTGACTGAGGACTACTTCGCCGGACAGGGTTATGGCGGCCTGGACCAAGTAGGCCGAGGGGTCTTGCAGCGTAGCAACGAGCAGACCGCCCTGCATGGGGGTACAGGGCAGGATATCCGCTACGTCGGAAGCAGCCATGCCGCGTTCCTCCAGGTCGGCCAGAAGGGTGTCGAATTCCTGGGCGGTGGGCTGGAGTAGCGGCGCATCGAATCGAGTGAGAAGCGGCTGGACGGAAGCCGTTGGGGTGGCGGCCAGGTGCTCGAGGTCTTGGCGCCACAGGCTGATCAGTTGCTCAGCCCATCGGGTCCCATACACCCGCGGATTGTACTCCATGACCAGGCGCAGGCGGTCCTGGTTGACGAGGGGCATGGGGTTGATGTCGAAGATGACGTGTTCGTCGGGGGAAAAGTCGTGCAGGCCGAAGCGGTCATCCCACTCGATACTAACCGCACCACTGCCCTTGCTACTCGTGTCCGCATTGCCGAACCGACCAAAGTAGTTGAACTGGACGTCGAGGCGCTCGGGGGTTTTGGCCAGGAGCTTGGCCCGCTCAGTTGGGTCCGCCCCCGGCATGTGGCGGAGTAGACTGTAGGGGAAACCACGCACTGGGATCTGCTGCATCGCCTCCTTGGTGTGATGTAGGGTATCTAGGATCGAACTGCCCAGGGGTACGTCCAGGACCAAGGGGTACAGGGCGGTGAACCAGCCTACAGTGCGACTCACATCCATGGCGTCCGACCAGGGCTCCCGGCCGTGGCCCTCCATCACAAAGGAGACCTGGGTGGTACCCAACGCCTGGCAGTAGGCCCGGGCAAAGGTGGCCAAGAGCAAGTCGCGCGGGGTGACACGCCATTGTGGCGCCAGATGCAGCAGGAGCAGGGTGGTGAACTCCCGGTCGAATTCGTGGGATATGGATAGGCGGGCCGCGGTGGGCACTGGGTCAGGGACCTCTGGGGGAGGCAGGAGTTGGCGGTTATCCACCGTCATGCTCTGCCCGGGCCAGGCATCGGCAGTGAGGGCCCGGGCGTAGTCGTCCAACTGGCTGCACCAGGTCTGGAAGGATAGGGTCTTGGGCGGCAGCTGACCCCCGGTGAGCAGGGTCTGCAGGTCCTCGATCAGGACGCGCCAGGAGACCAGGTCAACCAGGGCGTGGTGGATGGTCCAGAACAGACGGGCTGGCTCGGACTCCGCACCAGTGTGGATCAGGCAGGCTGCCATGACAGGGCCGTTCGTGAGGTTTAGGCTAGACTGGACCTTCAAAATGAAGTCGGCATAGTCCCCCCCGTTTACAGTGGCCTCGGTCACAAGGATGTGGCTGGGCATGGCCTCAGTAGTTGGGATGCACTGCTCCCACGCACCCTCGTCATTTAGATGGAACCGAGCACGCAGGATGTCATGGTGGTTGGCCAGTTGGACTAGAGCGTGGCTAATCTGTCCGAGGGTAACCGACGGATCCACACGCAGGGTGAAGGACTGGTTGAAGTGGTGGGGGTTGTGGAACGGCAGGCCATAGAACCAGCGCTGAATCGGGGTCAGGTCGACAGAGCCCTGGACCTGGTGCTGATTTTCCCCGGAGGCGACCGTGGCCAGCGGGGTCAGTCGGGCGGCCAAGGCGCGGAGCTGGCGACATTCGTAGATGAGCGGCACGGTGGCCTTGAACCCGAACTGCCCGCATTTGGATACGAGCAGGATGGCCGAGATGGAGTCGCCACCGATACGAAAGAAGTCGTCGGTTGCCCCAATGTGGTCACCGGGGAGCTGCAGGATCTGGGCCCAGGCCTCACGTAGGCGGAGCTCCAAAGCAGTAAAGCCCTGGGGAACAGTGTGAGTAGGATTAGTCTGTGGCGCCGGGACTTCAGGGAGGGCCTTTCGGTCGACTTTGCCGTTGGCAGTTAGCGGGAGACTAGCCACGGAAATAACGTGGTCCGGGATCATGAACTTGGCCAGGCGACTACCGAGGTGATCAAGCAAGGCCACGGTGTCCACCGGCTGGGGCTCCACAAACAGGGCTAGACAATTGTTTTGCACGGAAGCCACAGCGAGCTGAACAGCTGGAAAACTGCTTGCGACGGCCTCGATCTCCTCGAGCTCGATACGGAACCCACGGAGTTTGACCTGGTGGTCCATACGACCCAAAATATCGACCTGGCCATTAGTTAACCAACGGGCTCGGTCACCGGTCTGGTACACTCGGCCGGGGCCGAAGGGGTTGGCGATGAACCTCTGGGCGGTGAGGTCCGGTCGATTGCAGTAACCGCGGGCCACACCCGAACCGCCGATGAGGAGCTGGCCGGAGGCACCCACAGGGACCATGTGCAGATCGTCGTCGACAATGTAGGCCAGGACATTGCGCAGGGGCCGACCTACGGTTATTATGTCGTCCACGTGAAGGGCTGTGGCGAAGCTGACCACAGTGGTCTCGGTGGGACCGTAACCATTAACGAGGCTACAATGTGGGCTCCACGTGTTGACCAACCGTTGACTACAGGGTTCCCCACCGCAGAAGATGCCGCGAAGCAGTGGGAACTGCTCAGGGTGCAGCCTCGCCAGAAATGACGGCGTGACATTGGCAGTGCGGACACTCGCAAGGTCGCTGAGCAGGTCTGGGCCAGGGAGGACCAGAGTTCCACCACTGGATAGGGTTTTCATGGTGGGCCACAGCATAGCATCAAATCCAACGGACATGACCAAGAGATCACGCTGGCCCGACCCGTAGTAGCGGTCGAATGTGGGATCCACAGTAAACGATACCAAACTGCCGTGCTCGACCATGACACCCTTGGGCTGTCCAGTAGTGCCCGATGTGTACACGATATAGGCCAGGTCCTTGGGTTCATTGTGGTGAGCAATGAACGGGCAAGCGTTGTCTTCGGTGCCTGGTAGAGCCTCAGCCACGTTGTTAACCAGCAGTTTGGGGCAAGTGATGTTACCCAGACGACCCTGGGTCACAGAGCTTGCCAGGACCAGGGTAGCTTTGCTGTCCTCGATAATATAGCGGATACGCTCTTCGGGATGCTCGAGATCAATGGGCACGTAGGCGGCGCCGGACTTCAGCACAGCAAACAGGGCTATAATAAACTCTATTGACTTGGGCAGGAGGAGGGCGATACGAACCTCTGGTTGGGCTCCATGGTCGCGGGTAAGCATCTGGGCCAGGGCCGAGGTCATCCAGTCAAACTCGGCGTAGGTGACGGTGCGGCCTTCCTGGTCCAGAGCGATACCGTCAGGGGTCTTATTCGCCCATTCACCGACCAGGAGGTGGACAGGAGTATTCAGTGCATCAGTGTGACTGATGGTGCCGGCGAACTGCAGGAGGCGCTGGCGCTCGAGCCCATCCACCCAGGCCACATCGGCGATGGTTAAGTGTGCGAGCTGTTTGGGGTGCACCATCGCCTCGGCCATGGTACGGACGACGATACTGAATTGGCGTCCGAGTTCCTGCACCGCTGCCTCGGCCACCTGGGTGCGGTTAAAGGCCAGACGGACCTCTAGACTATCTGTGACCATCTGCCAGGAGAGGACGAGGGTGGCCCGAGTCATCATCGCCAGAATAGTAAGGGAGGCCTGTTCGACGCTGACACTAGACTTGTGATTGGGGTCGAGACCCGATGGGTTGCGCTCCTGAGACTGAATAGACGAAAGGTTGGCGTAGCTAACTAGGACGGTATTGAGTTGGCCCTGGTCCCTAGCCTGCACCGGCCACTCCTGATGATACCAAGGACGATCTGAAGAGGAGGTCGGATGTCCGAGGGCCGAGGCAAGCTTGACACCGGGGTCAAGGTGCAGACCACACACGGCAAGACTACTGGCCGCTAGTGTAGGGTCCAGCGGCGGCGACGGGGCCTGGACATGGCCGAAAGCAACCTGTTCAGCACCGATGTAGCGGGACAGGAGGATGCCCCAGGCCACCTTGCAGAGCCTGTCGGGGCGGAGGTTGGTTGGTAAGGGAGTTCCCGCCGACACCTGGCCATAACCAGGCTCAGGGTGAAGGGGCTTGATCAGGGGAATTAAAGTAGTCGGAGGAGGACCGTCCACATTGTCCGCAGGGGCGGGACTGTTAGGATCAAGAACAGCCAGCATGGTTACAAGGCGTAGGGAACGGGCAGTTCGGTGAAGGGTGAGGCGTATGTTGACCGTGGTTGAAAAAGAACTGGCGATGTACAATTAAGCTCCGAGTGCAGAAGTCGGTTTAGAGAGTTTTTATACCCCAGTCGTACTGAGTAGAGGTGTGGGGCAGGCATTTCCTAGGGTAAGCGATATCCCTGGCTTTTAACACGGCTAACCTGGAGGGCAAGGGCTAGACTACTGCCCGTCACTCTGATGCGGCGATACCTTTGGCCTATTTTGTGTTCTCTATAGCGTGACTGGAGATTAGATGTACTGTGCTCCTGGATACAGGTATTGACTGACAATGCAGCTACCTGTGCTTCGTATCCGTCACCCACCTGGTATGCTTCTCACAACTTCCCAGTAGGATGCATTTTATATATACCGTGCGACAATCAACTAAAGTGGATTAGGTACGTACTGGCATACCAGTGAGTTGCTCCGTCGAACTGAGTGCGATGGAGGGGTTTGGTAGCTCTTCCCCCGGAGGGCGGACTTCCCGCCGCCACCCTTGGTCCCCAACCGCAATGCTCCGCAGGTCGTCCGGATCGCAGGGACAGTCGTCTAATTCTCTCCAAGCAAAAGGGAAAGTAGAAAGGCCAGGAACGAACCCGGACCACTCTTTCACTCTTCAGTCGTCACATGTTTCCCTTTTGTTCATCTGCCTTCACGGATTCCCATGCACACCCTCCCACCTGTTTGATTTTGATGCCAATTCACCCTCCTTGTTGGCCGTGTCGACCCTCCCTAGTTGGGAACAAATTATTAAACTCAACTCAATAGAGTAAAGCGGAGGTGAAAAAGGAAAGTTGGTGCCCATCAATGGGAAGTGCGATCGTGAGGTATGGAGTGGTGCCCATACATCATTTCTAGAATTCCTTGCCTAGTCTTGCCCATGCATATACATCCATGGTTTCCATCCTTGCCCCTGCGTGCTGACCTCAGCTCGGCCGCTAACCATGCCTACCCATTCAACCAATACAATCAGGTATTCCAAGGAAGGCCGTATGGATCAGAGGGCTTCAAGTCGTTGTTTCATGTGTGTCCCCTGAATTCAACGGATGGTGTAATGGAGGATACTACCCGAGGGCGGAGGAAGAGGAGATACTGTATGTAATGCTGTGTGATAGCTGCGTCTCTCCTTATCGTGATATGGCCATATTACATCCAGCTGTGGAAAAAAAAATCCAATGAGGAGAAAATGTGGTTCGAGTGGTAGTGGGGGTAGTGCCCTCCCGCGGGTGGGACGGGTGGTAAGAGTGTAGAAGGAAGAGAACGGGGGAGGGGTTACTCTTTAGGTGCGGAAGAGGGACTGCTGGTTAAAGCATCTAATCCTGATGCGATGGAGTGCAAAGGTAAGGACGTCATGGTGATGGTGGGAGGGTTTGGAATCTGGGGCTATTGGGGAAGCCAGACCGGTGGCTGTCTCTGGGGATGTAATACTGGCCTAGAAATAATACTTAAAAAATTGGGGCTTTGACAGTGTAAAAGACTACATCGTAAGTTTTAAAAGGTATATGTGAAATTGAATGACAGTGTGCAAAGTGTCACTTAATTGATTAAAAACGGGCGGCGTTTTTATACAAGGTTGTTGGCACAAGAACAAGACAATAATAGACTATGACATGATATCATAGAATGTACAATTCAGTTAAACATTAGATCAAGGGATTTTAACTATAGCATAGCCCAGAACCAGAGTTTGTAAAGTCTAGCAGACAATTGATATGCTGCAAGCACCATGTATTGGTGGAGAAATAGAGGGAGAAGGCACTAAGGGAGGCATCCTTGTCATTGTTGTGCCTTGTTCCAGTACAGGTTCAATAGCAGAAAAGAGAGGGTAATAAATGTTAGAGGTTTTAGCAGAAAAGAGGTTCCAATTTATTGCCAAGTACAGAAGGAACAATATATATACTATAGAATAGACTATTGTCAAATAGTCAAGTCTCCTGTCAATCTAGTCATCATTGTGGTTCTGTGTTGGGAGGAGCTTTACTAAAGACTAGCCTTCCTAGGGGAGAGGGCCAACAAGGCCAAACAGGTGCAAGAAAAAGGAAAACTAGATGATGGTTGGTAGAAGGGGGTACGGGACACTCTGAAGACAAAATGAAAGTACAATAAAGAAAACCAATGAATACAAGAGAGGGAGGCCAGAGTCTGCTGCCCAGCCTCTCTTCCTAAGTCCTCATAGGGGCATTGCAGTCTATTAAGGCCTGGTGAACCTTGTGACTGGTGAGTCATAATGGTTGGAAATAAGGGGGTGACCTTTGGAAGGGTTGATCCATTAGGGCCACCCCCTAGGTCCCACTGGTGCAGTTCCATCATTGGCAGTAGCTTAAGTGGTAAAGCTAAAGGATTGCCCTTCTGGCAACCACATCTGTTGATCACTGCAGCCAACAAAATATCTAAACCAAATGAGCCAGACTCACAAGGGAACAGCCAAAGAGTGTGATGCCTACTTTGAACTGTGACCTACACCATTTGATGGCCCCTTTGTTACTGACAAATGCAGTGTGCATTGTTTGGATGTGTGGGCCTTAGTTTCTGAGTTATGCTTGTTTATGTGTTTTCAGGGCCTAAATAGCAATTGGCCTTCATAATTGTAAGAAATTGCAAACTATTTGTAAAGTGGACAGATATCAGATAGCTGGTCCCGCTTTCAACAATACCCCCAGGACAGAGTGGAGAGTTCAGGGATATGCAGTTGGAGCAGTGCTATCCAAATCTGGAACAAAAAGTACAAAAGGTTAACTATTGGTTGAAAAAAAAAATCTATAATGTGTACCAGTAAGCAAGCTTAAGGGAATATTGGTACTAGACTTTACTAACAAAATAGTGCCAACAGATGGCACTATGGGACAGGAATTGGGAATAAGCTGCCAGGCCCCGTGTTGCATACTTGGGCCCAGCTTATATACTATAACTGTAATAAAGGATTAACGCTAATTGGTGGAGGGCCTGGCTGGCCCCCCGTCTCTTCCGGGCCTCTCCCAGAGGTTGCCCGGTCTCTTTTCTTTTGTTATTTTCAATGGTTGTATAGGCGCGGCCTATTCCAGCTCCTCAAAGGGATAAGCCGTGCTCGGCTTCACAAAAATGTTGTATGCAGCACCTAAAACCTTTTATCAACTTCTTTATCAAGTTTCCGTTTTTACGTTTGTTTATCAGGTTTGGACAACTCTTTGACTCTGATCCTATGTCAGACTTGTCACTTTGTCAAAGGAACCATTACTATCTGTGATTCATTCTTGTTTGCTGATTAAGCTTTGCTTCCTGCCAATTATAAAAGGTGTGAACCGCGCCCTACAATAAAAGGAAAAATACACTCTTTTCACATTTTGATCTAAATTCGACTATTAAGTTTTTCCCTCTCTATCTGGTTTACAATACAAAAGAGGCTGAACTGCCATTGTTCACAACAAAAATGTGAAGCGTAGTTTGGCAATAGTAAATTTAATAAAGAATAGTACCCTGAGGCAGGGTTGGTAAAACACTCCCCAAGCTTAGAGGTGCTGGAGCTCAGGCTATAAATAATAATTCTGAATCCTCAATAAAGTTGTATCCTGGCTGGCCACTCCCAGGTTTGCCATTTCGCCTATTGGCCCTTCCAGGTATGAAACATAATAAATTGAAAAGTTGTAGAACAATAGGTTGTCTAGGTCATGGGACATTTAGACCATCAGCTGGTGGGAAATCTGCCGGTGGTGCATAATTGAATTGTTTCCATTCCCAAGGCCTCAGTCTTTTACCCTGGTCCTTGTAGTCAACTCCATTTGGTATCATTGACCTTATGTAATAGAGTCGACCCTCAGGAATCTTCAGGAGCCCAAATACCTATCTGGGCACCACGAAAAATGTACCGAGAATAGCTCAGCTGGTAGAGCGGGAGACTGTAGTTTCAGTACGATATCTCTAGGTCCCTGGTTCAATTCCGGGTTCTCGGATCCTTTTTTTAGCGAAGTTGTTTTCTGCGATTAATGACAGTATGTTATTTTTTCATGATACCACCTTGGTCGGCAAATAGTGGTCCAAAGCCCTATGTAGTACTATGGTCATCAGCATGTGAAGCCTGCAAGGTAACTTAGGGCTCTAAGGCTTCTACTATTTGAACAAGACCTGCATTGTTTCATCCCCTTTTCAGTCACTTATTTACATCATAGGTGTGGTCATCTATACAGCCCCACACTATAATGCACAAGGCAGTAGTTGCAAGTAACTCACTACACCTTCAATCAGCTGCCCATTCACTCCACTAGAATAATGTCTAGTTCTACTCCCTAACCTTTCACTTCTTATTGCAGCCATCTAGGCTGCTCCTCCTCCCAAACAGTGCCTGCAACTCTTCCCTATAATACACATTATTCTTGCTAGCATAGCACCATACTGACAAGGTCCAAGTTGCTGATTTTTTGCCACATGTAAGGCATCAAGTCAGTACTAATAAAAGCTCTTTAACACACTTTTATTGCGTCTAGTTTCTGGTACCATGGTGACATCTACCACAATAGAGCACAATTGTAAATATGCTGCAAATCTTGATTAGTGTGTGGTTAAATGATGCTGTGGACTAATTAACAGTATGTTTGTGGTGAATTCACCACATTTCCCCTTCCTCCTCTCTCCTCTTCTCTTTCCCTTTCTCTTTCTCTTTCCCTTTCCCTTTCCCATTCACATTCCTATTCCTATTCCCATTCCCTCTCCCTCTCCCTCTCCCTTTCTCATCCATCCTGATACCTTATTGGTTCTTGAATGGTTACCCAGACCTATCTATTGTTCTCTGAGGTTCCTTTGAGTCTTGGCATGACTCATCTCCTTTTTTCCCATCTTCTTCAAGCAGGCACAAAAACGAAAGGATTTGAAGTGGCCATCCTTATTGGCTACATCCCATTAGTAAGCAATTTCCATATTGTTCTCCTCCTTTTTTCTCCCATTTCTCTCCCTTGAATTTTGTCCTCACAAAAATCCTCAACAACCAAATCCTCCCTCCTTCCTCTACCATTTTCCTCCTTTCCTTTTTCATATATATACTCCCCCTTTCCCTCCCTACTTTCTATCATTATCAAACATCACTTTCTTTCACTTTCTTCTCTACCTTTTCAAGAATAAAGTTCCCCATCAAGGAACTTGTTGCTTGATCACTTCACCTTGCATCCTATGGCCCACTGAACTGCAGGCAGTTTCAAGTGTAAGGATCATATGTACCAGTGAATGAAACTACCCAGGCCCAATAGCAACCAGCTCCTCACCACTTCCTATTACTAATGAAACATTATTCAACACACCCCCACCCTCTGAGCATCTTGCCTACCAACAAAAATTAAATAAATGGCTTAATAATGCACTAGTCCATAAAAAATGATGTGAAGGGCCACATGTAACAAAGCAACCATGAACAGGTTGGCTGCTCAGCGGACTGCTACCCTGGCGGCCATCCTTGGCACAAAAACTAGTAGAGGTAACAGGAAAATGTGCGCCTAAAAAGGCCCAATCAGAGGTCTTGATTCTGTTCTCAGCAATGTTAAGAATAGTCCTGCCCCTGAATTTGCTGTGGTGCTAGGCTCTGGGTGAGGGTTTTTGGTTAGGCCATACGTGACAACGGTCTGGGCCTAACGTCCGGAGAAATAGTGTTGTTTACGATAATGGGTAGAAGTAAATAGTATGAAATTGCATTTGTTGACAATAGGGAAAATAACGATTTAATAAAACGAATTCAAAGTAAAAGATAGAGAAAAATTAGCTGCCGAGCCCTTGCCTATCTGCGCGGGCTCGCTTTTATACTGGGGGCGGGGAAAAAGGATCTACATCCCCCTGCATAAGGTGCGTAACCTTAAAACTTAATCTTAGCCTTCTCCACAATGGGTTTGGCTATTATTTTTGTGTCTTTCCTGTTGACATGCCCATCAGATGCCTTCAAGAGGCACCGCGGGCGTCGGCACCACATTGCAGTTGCGGCCATCTGATGTTGAAGTAGTTTATTGTTTAGTGTTGGCTTCTTTGGCAGGCGGCCTGTTGGCCATGGAGCCTGCCGACTGTGGTCATAATGGTACTTGGCTTGATAGCCGCTAAAAACCTTGTGGAACAATAATGAGGAAAAGGCAGGTAGGTGGCAAGGAAAAGAAAATCTTGTGATCAGATCAGGGACCCGACCTTGGCGCCTTGGTCACTGACTGGGGCAATGAGTCGTGTTAGTCTGGACCGTGGCTGGGATGGGGCGTCTGGGGCTGGTCTACGAGGGGGGGGGTAGCTGCGGGGGGCGCGGGGTTATAGACCCGTGGTAACGTAGTTGCGGGCGGGTGCCAGACCATTGGAAACTGGGCAATCCAGATTGCCCCGGAGTCCTCATCTGGGAAGTACACATTGGGTTGGCAGACTCGGTCAATACATAGGAGGATCTGGAGGAGGGGTTGCCAGTAAAGGCAGGGTTGGGAAGGGCGGTGGGGTAGGAGGCGGAGGGCGTGGTCAATTTGCCTTGTGCCTTGGGGTGTAGGGGGCAGCAGGCGCCAGAGGGCTTTGGGTATTAGGGGGCATTGGTCAAAGTGGCTGCGTGAGGCTAGAGCCTGTTTACAGGCACACGGGCGTGGGAGGCCCGGCAGGCGGTTGAGGCGCCAGCGGATTAGGCGGCTTAGTTCAGGCTGCATTGTTGGAAGTAGGAGGATGGGGTCAACACCTATGGTCAGCCGACATGCCTGAAGTAGCGGTTTGGTGCGACACAGGTTGCAAAAGTGGGCGAGTCAGGCTTGGGATACAGCCCGGCGGAGGTCATGGTGTTCGGGGTTTGGCGGTAGTGAGGCATACAAGGTAGAGGCCTGTAGGGTCTTAAGGCAGGAGGCGGGGAGGCAGGCAGCCAGCATTGGGAGAAGGCAGTCCGGTTTGAGGGACGCCGCTTGGATGACGTACTGGGCGGTCAGGGAGGCCGTGTGGATAGCCATGGGAGGTAGCCCCGCCATGTGTCGGAGCACTGCGGTTGCTGTGTTGGGGGCACCGGACACAAGCATCCGGAGGCAGTAGCCCTGGAGCTTCTCCAGGTGGGCAACATTGGTGCCTGTCCATGTTGAGATGGCAGTGCCATACTCCATAGCGGGGCGGATAACTGCGGCGTAGAGGCGAGAGCTGAGTCGGTAGCTGTAGCCATTGCGGTTCATCCCCAGCTGGGAGAAGGACGCCATCCATTTGCGGATCATTGGTTCTATGTGGTCAAGGAGGCGGCTGGTCAATAGCCCCGTGTGGGTGAATGGGATCCCCAGGTATATGAATGACGGGACCTGTTGTAGGGGTGTGTTGTATAAGGAGAGGGAGATGGGAGATGGATTAACCATGGCGCACTTACCTGGGCTCCATTGGTACCCCAGGGCCAGGGAGTGGGCCTTGGCAAGTCTAAGGGCATGCCAGACTGCAGGCGGTGGTCCAATCAAGACCACGTTGTTGGCGTAGAGGAGGGAGTTTATGGGGAGGAGAGGCGCCCCGGGAGTGAGCAAGGCAGGGACGGACGGAGAGATTGGGAGGGCTGCTGGGCGGACAGCGGCGGGAAGGGTATTGATGTAGCAAGAGTAAAGGTGGGGGCTGAGGACTGAGCCTTGTAGTACCCCAGTGAGGGGGGAAAAGGGTGTAGAGGAGGAGTTGGAGATGGTGATGGAGATGGAGACATTGTCAAACAGGTGTACAAGTATGGCAATGAGAGCCGGGGAAGAAGAGGAGGAGGGAGAGGACAGGGCTGCCCAGATCACGTTGCAATCAACTGTGTCATAGGCCGCCTGTATGTCAAGAAAGGCCAGGGCTGGGTATTGGCCGCATGTGCGGCGGGATTCCATGATGAGGTCGTGGAGGCACAGGGCCTGGTCCAGTGATCCGCATTGGGGCCGGAACCCGCCCTGGGCGGGGTCAAGGGGGGGCATGCTGTTGTGAAGCATGGGTGCCAAGAGGTATTCAAACAGTTTCCGGAGGTGGGATGTCAAGGAGATTGGGCAATAATTGGCCGGGTCAGACTGGGCCCCCTTCTTGAATATGGGGAAGACCTGGGCCAGGCGCCAGAGGGGGGAGGTGGATGCCCATTGGAAGCATAGACTGAATAGCGTGGAGAGGATGGGGGCAAGTGCCTGGCATATAGGGCGGAGCATTTTGGCCTTAATGTGGTTGGGGCCAGGTGCTTTGGCGCGTGGTAGGCGGAGGATAGCGTCCTCAACAGCACTAGGGGAGAACAGGGCTGTGGGCACTAGGAAGGGGGTGGCCGGTGGGGGAGGGGGGTGGGGGCGGGACTGGGGGAGCCACTTGCCATCATAGGTAGAGGCAAGGTGGGCGGCCATGATCTTGGTGGCCTTATTGGGGCCGTCAGGGTGTGTGAAGGAGGCCTGATGTTTCCTGCGACGGTTGAGGCGGCTAACGGTGGTGATGGCCAGGGCAAAGTTAGACTCCAGCTTAGAGCAGAATGCCCGCCATGTAGTGCATTTGTGTGCGCGGACCTGGATTCAGAAGGAAGATTGGGATTCTTGGTATGCAGCCCAGGCCGCCCCTTTGTCAAGGCCAAAGGCACATTGCCATTGGCGGTAGCGTAGGTTTCGAAGGCGGGCAGCCTGTGCCAAGGTTGGAGACCAGCAGGGGGTCCAGTTAGAGGGGCGGGCACCCTGGCGGCCTACAGTAGCATCCAGTGCGTGGAATATTAGCTCATTGAGCTGGGCTGTCAGGCCGGAAATATTGGGGGCACAGGGGGGGGGGAGGCTAAAAGATCAGCCAGTGTGCGGTGCAGGGGAGTGCTGGTAGAGGCAAACAGGGAGATATAATGGTTGCGGGTAGAGTCAATGGCCAGGCGGTGGAGCCTCCATAGGCGGCGGAGGGGGGGTGTTGGGGGGGGAGGGAGAATGGGGGGAGGGTGAAGTGGAGGGTGCAGAGGACGTGGTCCAAGCCCATGGCAAGGTCAGAGTGGACGCGGAGGGTAGGGGTAGATATTGGGAAATTGGCAAGGAAGTAGTCCACAATGCTGGTGGCTGTGCGGCCATGCAGCATGGTGGTGTATGTGAACTGGCCATGGGCCAGGGAGGCATTTAGGATGGTGAATTTGTTGTGCTCCGCCCATTCTGACAGGCAGGACCCACGGGGATTAGTGGAGGTATCTCCAGTGATGTGGCCCAGTTGGGCATTGAGATTGCCGCAGATAATGGTGGCAGGGGAGGTGGGGAGGGAGGAGAGGAGGCGGGGGTATTCAGAGAGGGGAATAGATGGGGCTAGGTAGGCGCAGATGACTTGGATGGGGCCAATCTGGAGGCCAAGGAAGTGATGTGGTGGGAGAGGGAGTGGAGCAATGGGGAGGGGGAGGGAGGGTGAAATCAGGGCACAGATCCCACCCTGGCCACGGTAGCTGTTGTTGACCAGTCGGCCATAACAGTGGTGCTGGGGCCAGGAGGTGGGGAGGCGGGCAGGGGGGAGGAGCCAGGTTTCAGTTATGAAGATGATGTCAAAGAGGGGGGCTTGGGATAGGACTTGGTGGACTGTGGAGGCGGCTAGGCCGTTGGCATTCCAGATACCAATAGAGAGGGTCATTGGGTCATGGTGGTGTCACTGTGGACCTGGTTGTAGCAGAAGGTGGTGACCTGCATGGGGGGGTGGCGGGGGTTGCCTGGGCATCCATTGGCCCAGCTGCAGTGGTGGGAAGGGGGGCACCAACTGGTTGCTACCAGTGGCTGGGGTGGAGGGGGGGGAGAGATGGCTGGGATGGCCTCCTTGTCAATCCAACCTAGTTGGACAAAGTGGTGTGCCACTGCACAAGCCACAGGGTGGCGGGAGGTGGCCAAGTGGTTCACAGTGTGGACACAGCAGGTGTAGTGGATGCTGGCAGCAGTCTGGGCCCACTGGGTGTGGGAAAAGGTGGCAAACTGGGGGTCTGATAGGTGTGCGGGGTCAAGGAAATCAAAGGTAGTGTCAATCACCACCTTGGCCCGGGTGAACGCGTCAATCACAATGGGGGCATATTGGCAGTGGGTGAGGAGGCCCACATGGGAGGGGGAGGGGAATGCCACATCAAGGATGTGTGAGGTTTCCAGGCCCATACGACGCAGTTCTTTGCATACCTCACGTTGGGTGATGCGGTGGGCACGGGGGACCACCACGTACTTGTAGCCGGTGGGGCCAGTGGGGAGGGTGAAGTGTCTGGCAGCAGCTGCCAGGTCACGGTCAGTGGGGGTGCGGCGGCGGGGGGCAGTGTGGTGCTGGGGGGCAGGGAGCTTGGCCTTGTTGGCATACATAGTTCCTGGCAAGGGGGGAGCAGGCGCTGCAGGCTGGGAAAGGGCAGCAACCTGGGATTCAAGGTCGGCAATTTGGTCATTGCGGCTCTGCAGGGTGGCTGTGAGAGCCTGGATTTGGGCAAGGGCCTCCTGGAGGGAAGCCCGGTCGGACTCCAGGGCCTCTAGGCGGGCTAGGATAGTGCAGTTGGTGGCGGGGGAGGGGGTTGGGGTACTGGTGGCCTGACGGGCAGTGCTGGTGCGGGTAACCCGGGCAGCCCCCTTGGGGTAGGGGGCAGGGCGGGTGGGTGTCTCGGGGTCCATGGGGGGGCGTGAGCCGGGCTGAAAGTTATAAAAGGCGAGGGGGCGGGCAATCTTGCGGTACCCTAGTCCGGCAGTCAGTGAGGAAATGGATAAGAGAAAATGGAAAAAAAACCACGCGAAGCGGAGGCAAGATGCGGCCATCTGATGGTGTAAGCACCGTATCCCGCTAGATCTGCGAAGTTAAGGACCATTCAGCCGATTTAGTACTAAGGTGGGTGACCACTTGGGAATAGTCGGTGCCGCAACTTTTTAATCTTTTGCTCAGATGGCTATACCAACTCCACTTAGGATTATTACCATAACATGTGATAAATATCATCTGGATACAAAGGGCCAGTCAGTACCCAGAAGCATAGCACAAAATCATTTCCCAGATTCAGGGCTACTGAAGCTTCAGCTTTACTTATGATAATGGTAATACTCAAAGTGGCAAAGGCATTGGTATTACCTGCTGTAGAAATCAAGCAACAAGTTCTTTGATGGTGAACTTTATTCTGTAAACAGGAGAGAAGAAAGTGAGAGAAGTTGAAGCTGATGATGGTCAGGTTGTGTTGATATTAGGCCCAAGTCTAATACCATAACCAAAAGGCTATTCTACTATCACAGAATTCATGGTTCTGAAATAGTAGACTTGGACTTTACCCTGGGATGATCTAATGTGGTGGTTCCCAATCACCACAGGAGGCTTAAGTTATGGGACATGGTGACCAGTCAAAAAATTTAGCAGAAACACTATAGCATGGGGAACTGATCATTGACTAACCAAGTACAAAGCTGTGAATAGGGCCCACCAACCTCACAGATAGATCAATATTCACTAATGCGTGTCTGCACAATAAATAGTAGGCCAACTTGACACATATGGAGGGAGACCAATGAAACTGGTCTAGATTATGTGGGTAAAGCAAGTGAGAGAGGATGGAGATAAGCAATAAAAGGAAGATTAATATGCAGTATGGTGAACTGCAGGTGTGGGGTAAGGGGTGAGAGGTAACAATAGGAAAAGAAGTAAAAAGTCAGTGGAACAAGTATGGTCAGCAGGGCCATCTGGCACTATAATGGATTTGCTTCTGGTAAATACCCAGGGAACCCCTTCCAAAGGGGAACACTGCCCTATGAATGGTATTATTTAGCTAGAGATGCCTCCCCCCACCCTTGCCACTGATACTCTATCAGCTCTGGCACCTGCCTTATATTGGATAAATTCAAAAGTTATGCTATTCTAGACGCCAGCTCACCAGTATACTGCATGCCCACTCTCCGCAATTACTTGATCAATGAAGTATATTCTTGGCACTCAACAGGCAACTGATAAACATACCGTTTCAAGTTAAAATATTGTCAAAAAGAAGCCGATCCAAGCAGGACTCGAACCTGCAATCTCCTGATCCGTAGTCAGGTGCCTTATCCAATTTGGCCATTGGACCCCACATTTTTGTGGTGCCAACGCCCGTGGTGCCTCTTGAAGGCATCTGACGGGCACGTCAACATTGAAGACACAAAAATAATAGCCGAACCCATTGGGGGGAAGGTTAGGATTAAGGTTTAAGGTTACGCACCTTATGCAGGGGGATGTAGATCCTTTTCCCCGCCACCAGTATAAAAGCGAGCCCGCGCAGTTAGGCAAGGGCTCGCCAGCTAATTTTTCCTTGACTTACTTTGAATTCGTTTATTAAATCGTTATTTTCCTTATTATCAACAATTACAATCCCATACTATTTACTTTAGCCGATTATTGTAAACAACACCATTTTCTCCGGACGTTAGGCCCAGACCGTTGTTGCATACGGCCTAACCAAAAACCCTCGCCCAGAGCCTAGCACCACATTTTTGTGGAGTCCAGATAAACTTAGGACTCCTGAAGATTCCTGGCGGGCAGACTCAGTTAGAGCAAGCCACTAGATTGCATTAGCACGCCTACAGCCCAGCAGATG
>JANBPT010000944.1:0-18433 GCA_027575765.1 Tieghemiomyces parasiticus
TTAAACTTGTAATGCAGCCGATATTAAACGTACGCAATATGAGCCTCAGGTAGACCATACGGACGAGGGGTTAGCAACGACAGAAGGCAATTTGGATAGGACGGCGAAGTGCAACGATCCCAGCAGACGTCCGGTTGGGATGTACCATGTGGTGAATCACGCTTTAATAAATGAACACCTGCAGCAGAAAGGAAAGTGATGCGGAAAGGTGTGGGTAGCAAAATACGGTAAGGTAACAAGATGCGGAAAGTGAGGGCAGCAAGATACGGTATGATAATGAGATACAAAAATATGGAAAGAAAAGCCCTTCTTTTAACATAGGAGGTATGGTGCTCTCCCTCTTATACCGACTGGTTGTTCTGCTTCTTAACCGGTCCTGACCATATAAAGAAAAGGATATCCCGGGGGAAGGACCATCACGCATGGAGTGTCCTTGTCGGCTCAGGCACAACTGTATTGTTACTGTGCTTGGGCGGGGGGTGGCTCAGCCGGGGGGGCTGGACCTCCCACCACAACCATATTAGGCTGGCGTGTCATATCACAGCGGCACCCTGGTGCCTTGACTAATCTACTGATACAGTGTGGGGGCCATACCCATGAGAACTAGCCATCTGCAGCCTTAACACTTTCACGGGGACACCAAGGTGTAGCACACTGCTAGTTGCAGGCCAATGTTGACCTCAGGATTTGACTGTGCTTTGTAGTGTATACCTTTGATCTTGTCTCGTTACCAAGCCAAAGTTTACGGTGTTTTGTCACATTGAATAAGAATAAGTCAATGAGGTAGGGTACTTATTGCGCGTATATATTGCCAAGGTCAGAGGGTTAAGGTTATTTGTAATATGGAGGATCCCCTCTCTAATTTTTGTGGGTGTGTGCTGATATTAGGCCCAAGTCTAATACCATAACCAAAAGGCTATTCTACTATCACAGAATATGTGGTTCTGAAATAGTAGACTTGGACTTTACCTTGGGAAAATCTAATGTGGTGGTTCCCAATCACCACAGGGTGTAACTCTGCCAGACCTCCCCTTGTTGAATAAATGCACTGCCCTTTAACAGTGAACTGAGCTCGCCCCACTCCCCAACATGCCAACCATGTCCTTGGCCTCCTCCTTGTCTTTCTCCACCTTCTCCCTGGCTAGGCTGGTGGACAATCTGGATAGTCTGCCTACCTTTTCCCCTGCACTGTAACCACACTGCTGTGGCATCCACAGGTTATATCAAGACCCTCTGTCTCACCACCCAGGTCTATGTCAAATGGGCCCTCCAGAATGTTTACCACCAGCAGACTGGCCTGGACCTTATCCCGTCACAGCTTCTACCCATGGCTGGCTGATTGGCCACTACTGCCTCCTGCTCATCAACCAATGGTGCCACCTGGTACAAAGGTGTGTTTGACAACAAGCCCATCATTGCAATCAGCCAGTCCACTGATCCCCAGTGCCGTGGTACCTTCCGTGGTGATTGGGAACCACCACATTAGATTATCCCAGGGTAAAGCCCAATTCTACTATTTCAGAACCATAAATTCTGTGATAGTACTATAGCCTTTTGGGTATGGTATTAGACTTGAGCCTAATATCAGCACACCTGTGTAAGGTACTAAGTTAGTACCAGTAAAGGTTAAAGCATCCATTTATTACTCATATTCTTGTTGCTTCATCTTCATATCAGGTTTTGTTATTCACCCCTCATTTTCACATAAAAACAGTCATATTCAACACAATAGGGACAAGTAGTCAAATGCAATAGAATTGGAGATGATAAAATGCGTGTGTTGGATGGATTTCTAATATTGAACAAAAATACTCCGAAACGGGGAATTGAACCCCGGCCATCACGGTGAGAGCGTGAGATCCTGACCACTGGACCATTTCGGACTATATCTTTGTTGTGCCGACACCTGTTTTGCCTCTTGAAGGTATCTGACGGGCACGTCAGCACGGGGATAACGTAAATACTCTCCAACCCCTTGTGAGGGGGAAAGCTAAGAATAAGGTTTTAGGTTACGCGCAACATGCAGGGGGATGTAGATCCTACCCCCGCACACGAGTATAAGAAGTAAGCCCGCGCGGGTAAGCAAGGGCCTGCCAGTTGATTTTTTCTTTTGATGGTTATTTTAACTGTCTTTATTTACTTAACATAGTTGGGACACCATCACAGTCTCTTAATAATTATATTTTGAGCAATAGTAAACAACCTCAATCTCTGCTTTTTGTGTCGCTGGATGTAGACCGTTGCCACGTCCCATTCAGTCATTGTGGAGTCCTAGGCCGCTTAGTGCGCTGCATCTCATTCTATGTCTAGCATCATAAATTTTCCCATACTTTTTAACTTCTTGAGAGCCAGCGCGGTTTCTCCTCCCAATAATCACGAATACGATAATTATTCGAAACCTATGACATATACACGGTTTCGACCAGTATTACGATTACCAGTGCCTCAAGGGCTATCGAATGGTGCTTGTCTCGTTCGAAAAGGAGCGGACCAAATATTTGGGGCTCCCTTGGTAGGCCACTCTCTGCTTCCCATTTTTCCTACTCGTTCGCTTGGAGGCCGAGGACCATCCTTGCTTCATTATCGTCAAGGACTTCTCGTTGCCTATAAAACTTAACCAGTAATCCAACACAATATAATATGCAACAGGCGGCAAGGCGAGATAACGCCGGAGTAATAACGACTAGCCCGGCACGCAGCCATCAGATCCAGCTTATAGTACATTGACTGATTTCCTGTTACTTAGGCTCCCTTGAGGAGCCGAGATGTAAGTTCGTACAAGGAGAAGGTCGTCGCCGCGGCCGGCAGTGCTCGGAGGATGGAGGGTGCCAAGCCGCGGGTGAATCCTCGCCACCCTTGCAGCCGGTACACCTCGCAGGCCCCGTCCAGCATATATCGACCACGCGGCGATAGCGGTCTTGTCCCGAACTGGGCAGTGGATTTGACCACGTCGATCGGGTAACAGCAGGACCAGTAGCACACGCCCCCGCAGGCGCCGGCCAGGAGTAGACGAGCCAGCGGTAGATTAGCTGGCGAGTGCGTGTCACCGGCTAGCCAGCGCTTGGCCCCTTCGAATCCTGCGTAGAAACCCGCGTTGGCCGGTATCTCGCGTACGAGGGTCACCCAGAACCCGCGCATCAGGCCTGCCCGGAGCCCCTGGTGGCGATACAAGTCACGAGCAATCTCGAAGGGTCCGCAGTACGTCGAAGTGCTGCCGCCTGTGGATGTCGAAGTGAACTGGCCCTGCAGGCGGATTTTGATGAGTTCCACGGGGGAAACGATCCAAGCGTTGGCAGCGCCTAGGATGGTGGATGGATCATGAGATGTATGGGCGGTGGTAGGCACCGCGTTGGCGCAAGGTCCATATGGATCGGGACTAGATAGTGGAAAGTCACAGCCGCCAACGACCTAAGGTCGAGTGGGTGACGAGGAACTTACCTGCACCGGCACCGGCAAGGGCGATCTGGTGGAGCCGTAGGGTATCGTCGGGGTGTCGTTTCTGGAACTCCCGAAGGCGAGAGTAGGCCGCAAACAGGACTGCGTTGACTGCAGATATGCCTAGCAGCGGGGGTAGCATACCTGTTTGGGCGCGAGTGAACATATCGAAGACGCCGTGGGAACATCTTGGTTAGTAACGAGAGGGTGTCCAAGCCAGGGTTTCAAGAGGCCTGATACCAGAAACCAAACGATGAGATGATACGTTCTGACTCACCTTTGTAGAGGCCGAGGGGCCCCTCATTGCGGACCGTTTGTATGGCACAGTCGAGCGGGCCTTTATAGTGGGCGGTGGATCCTTGGATCTGCATCCGGGTCTATACCAACAGAAAGCAGCCGCGGGATCGCATAGAAGGAAACCTCGGTTAGCGATGGTCATCAATAAGTAGCGCGTGGTACCCGCTGAATCCAGAAGGCTGGCGCACTGACTGCACATCGCTTACCTTGACGGTGTCGAAAGGCTGGCCGACGACGGTCTGGCCGACTCCAGCCATACTGATATAATTGGCCAGGAGATTGCGTTGGAGAAAGGTAGGGGATATTAAAGAATATGTATTAGTTACCGTGGCCAAAAACGTCTGGCCTTTTTTTCGACGCGAATCTACCGGACCAGTCGGAGTGCTTACCTTCCGGCAATAAAGTCCAGCACACCGTCAGGTAGAAGGTTATGTCGGTGAGTCGTCATAGTGATGGCCTTGTGGGTGCGGCTACCGGGGTCGAAGAATAGAATGGCTCTTAAGCGGGACACGGAACGGTCATTTCATTAGAACCGAATTCGAATGAGGACTGGAAGGTTGGCAAGACGAATGCCCAGGTCTTAGAGTAGCGGAACCAGCTAGTAAGGTGGGAGGGTTCTGATTCTGGCTGGAGGATTCCCGACTCCCAGGCGTGCGACATCCCTTTTCAGACGTCATCGCACCTTGAATACGGGCGCCTTGCCGGTTTAGAAGGCCACTTTAGCCCTACGATGCAGAGCCTTGTAGTGAGGGCGCTCCGACGTGGTGACTGGCCACCCAATGCCAACAAGCACTGCCTTGTCCCAGCTGGTCTATCACTATGGGGATAAAATTATCCACCCTGACTATCGGGTCCTGTCCACACTTACCCGTCTGACCTTCACACGTTTCGATTCTGTACTGAATGACACGGATGTTATGCCCTCCTCATCACATGCCACGCCGTCCTACACTATTGCAGCCCGTTTAGCCCCCCCCCCCGTCTGAGTGCTCTCATTGTTGACCTCTTCTACCACGCGTCCTACTGCCTTGCATGATGGGCACCCCCGCCCGCCCGCTGACCGACATCGCCTACGGCACGCATCAAAACCTCCTTCACTGTATCGAGACCGGAGCGACCCTACTATCAGATCAGGATCCAGCTACGTACAACCCTTACCTGCCCCTCCTCTACCAGCGGTACTCATCCGCCCAGGTCGAGCGTGTATGTGACCCGGTCCGTCTGACCCTGTGGCGGGGAGCCCTGCGGCTACCATGGCCCACCGTCATGGCATACGTGTGCTCTCGGCTGACGGCCTTCCGTAAACGCTTTAACCTGCCCGGTTCCGGCCCTGCCGCCGTTGGTGACATTTGTGGCCCGGCGGAGCTTCCCGCCGACCCGCCCCACCTGGACTTAACCTCCCAGCTTGTGCTTCAGCTGCTCCAACTACATGATTTGGTCGTGGAGCTGCTCGGGTCTGGGGCAGGATCCGTTGGCGGGTCCCTGAGCGGCACTCCGGCCAGTGCTGCCGTGATGGATACCTTCGAACAGAGCCTGCAGCAACTCGAACAGCGTGCCGCCCCGCTCTGCCCACTTTTTTTCATACCACCAACAGATGGTAACCTTGGTGACCGTACCTTACTACTAGTGGCTGCCTGGCGGTTGGCACGACCGCTATGGCATGGGATAGGCCTAGATCGATTGGTCCGGACCCTCATGGTCGCCCCGCTGGGCCCAGAATTCGCCAAAGTCCTAGCGTTCAACCTGCCGGACCAGTTTTCCACCCTGACGGACGGGATCCTCGCCGCCTATGACGGGCTACCCGCCCGCTGCCAACCCGCGGCCAGCCGGACCATTCAGACGCTGTGTAAATACGCCAGTCACCGCGCCCTGAGCATCCGCGACCGCCTCGTTCGTCGGGTCACGCTGCCCGAAGTCGTCCTTAAGATAACTCTGCATTTTGACCCCGACCAGCTGGCCTTCCTCAGCACTTTCTTCGCGCCGGGGCGGCGGTGGGACCCGGCCCATTATCCGCGGTGCCTGCCGTTTGTACATGAACTGAAAGCCCGGCTGTATTCGCGGTTCGGATCTGTCCTTGATGGCTCACTCGTCAGCGTACCGGTTCCCGACCTCATCCTTCTATGGCGCATCCTGGGGTCCTTCGTGTGCGTCCTCGACGCCCCGTTGGACGAACGGGACGCCCAGTTTGCCCGGAAAATGATTCCGGCGCTGACCTCACTGGCCGCTCGAGAAGCCGCCCTTGCCTATGTGATGGTGAGCTACCAGCCCCTGCGCAACCCACCAGCCGTTCACCTTCTGGATTTGCTCCCGACCCTGGCGGCCGATCCAGACGACTGCCCGGCGCTCTACCTATTGGCCGTGTTCCTCCGCACCCAAGAGTTCACTCACGTGGAAACCTTCATCCGCACCACCCTAGGGCTTAATGGGCCTGTAGGAAAGGAGCGGCTCTACCCGGTGCGCGACGCGCTGCTATCGGGTTCCATCACCGATGCCGACCTGGCCCGCTTTGTCACCCGTGACCCCCCACCCGAGGCCCTCGGTGATCGGCGCCCGGCGCTCCATTTGGGTGCCCATAGTCTGCTGAAGCACCGAGTCTTCCAAACTCAGAACGTTGACCTGGGTCCCTGGGTCTACACCCTAATCCGGGACGCCCACGATCCGCCGCGGTTGCTCACCGTCAAATTGATCAAGGAGTACGCCGACGCTACGTTGCACGCCCCGGCCATTACCCGCTTGCCAGAACCTGACGTCAGACGACTCCTCGACGCCCACCCGCAGGCGCCTGCGGCCCGTCGCATCCTACTCGTATTCTACCTCCTGTATTACCAGGAAAGCTTAGCGGCCCTCGTCGCTAAACCCGCAGGCCTCGTGGCCAAGGACCTCGGTGGGCCTCCAGCCTACTCAGACATCCTCCTCGACGCCCTGCCCATCAAGGCCGTGCTCAACCACATGACCGACGGGCCCGACCGCGCCGCTTACCAGGATATTCTTCCCGAAATGGTGGCCTTATGTCACTACCAGAGCCCCGAGACCTTCGATATCAAGAGCGCCGTTGTCGAGAACTACTGTGTACAGCAGCAGACTCTAGTGTTCCCTCGCCTAAACGCCCGCCTGGCCCGCGATGTCATGCACGGCACTGTCCCGACCCTGCCCATGGCAGGAGTCCCGCTGCCCCGCGAAACGCTTCAGGCCCTCCAGGTGCCCGAACGGTGCGGCGCCGTCCTCCGCTACCTCACGACGTTGGACCTGACGGATCTGGTGCCCTGGCGCACCCAAATCATTGAGACATGTTTGCCGCTCTATCTCGAGCCGCGGTTCCCATTCGATGTGCTCCAGCAGTTCCGGACCGTATGGGAGGCCCTGCATGTCGTCGGGCCGCGCGAAGTCGAAGTGATCACCGTGCGCCGCTGGCGGGCCCGCACGACTGCCGCGGGCGACCCGGTCGACGCCACGGCACCCACCGTCCAGGATCTCTGGCTGGACCCGCTACAGCTCTTCCGTTGTGATCCGGCCGTATTTCGTCGATACCACCTGTTCAGCATCTGGCTACAGATCCTAGGCATCTACACCCTCATGTCGCGCCAGAAACTGCGCGCCAAGCACACCCTTAAAGGGCCTGGGCGGAGCAAGTTTAAGGAGCCCCAGGTCACGGCGATGCTCTACCTCCAGGATACTGCTGCCCTCCAAATGTTGCTGGAGGTGGCGGCCCAGCACTACGCAGCGGCCGAAGCGGATACAGCCGCCGTCGCTGCTAATACCTACGGGAACGGCGGGAGCGCTGCCGTCGCGGCCGACCCCCCGGCCACTCCATCGCCCGACGCCCCGGTTCACCTACTGGGTCTCGTCTGGGACTATTTGCACCAGTGTTTCATTGACAACCGGCTCGTATGTAAGCTACTCCACTTCCAGACCTACCCGCCGTCCCTCATTCCAGCTATGGTCGAACACATCCCGTCGCTCCACATTTGCCTCGAATATCTCCCGGAGCTCCTACACCCGCCGCCACCACCGCCGCCGTCCGCGCAGCAACCCCAGGCTGCACCAGCCCCTTCTCCCGCGGCGGGTTACGACCGTCCCCTCTTCGCCTTGCAACTCACCGTCGCGCTCCTCGAAAAGTACCCGCTGGCACGCCACCTGAGTTTGATCCGTGAGACAGTCATCCCTCGTGTCCAAGCCCTGATCACCAAGTTCTCGCCCGCAGATACTAACTTGAAACTGCTATACGTAGTGGTGGATACGGTGGCTCACCTCGCCCAGCACTACCCGACGGTCCAACCCGAGGTCAAAACTTTACTCCAGGCGGCCCAGGCTGTGGCGAACAAAGCCCAGTTGGAGGTCAGTACGGCCACCGCGGGCCACCCTGCCGCCGTCCTGGCCAAGTGCGGGTATACCGTGGAGGACGCGGATGACTTTAAAAAGTACGTGATTGCGTGTATCGACACTGTCAGCAAGCGACCGCGCCACTAATCTACCAGATACCATGCGACGGAGCGTTCCTCTACCCGCAGGTCCCTGCCTTGACACGCCATATTAAAGCTGACATCGTTTATTTGAGAGGCTCGCCAAGTATAGCTGAGTAGGTAGTATCCACTAGGGTGTTGTCTATGGTGCGGGAGCGCACGGTGGATGGTAGGGATCCCGGTGGGTTTGGTGATGTGAGTATGGCAAGCGGAGCATGGGCGGGAAGAACTGTAGTGTGGTCTCGTCGAACCGCAGCACGCGCTGACAGCCCCGGCAGGGCGTTTGGAAGAACCCCCGGTAGTGGCCCAGCCAGGCAATGAAGCGAGATAAGACGGGGGAGTGGGGTGTCTCGGTCTGCAGGTCGGCCAGCTGGGTTATAAGGGCCAGGGAGAGGCGGCGGAACACCGCGAAGCTGGACTGAGTGCCTGGGTCCCCCTGCTCAGTTTAACATTGGCGGGGAAGAGAGGACCGCAACGGTACAGTGGTGGGAAGGGAGGCCAGCGTTAAATACCAGGAACATGAACGCTACTCCCCGGTCCCGCCATATAGGAGGCAAGACAGCTAACTTGACCCTGACAAGCTCCCTTGCAATGAGAATTAAAATCCAATCTGGTAGGAGACTTACACTTTCATTGGGGCTCCTCACCACGATGTTCAGAATATCCAGCGGTTCGATATTGGTCGAAACTTGGTAGATGGTGAGCAGATAGACGTCCACGGTATGCGTCAAGCTGACCTTAAACACCGCATGCGGGAAGCAGGACGCCCGTTCCAACCAATCGAGTGTCAAGCCGTCAGGTAGATTTGCGCGGAGACGGTCTACCCAGGCCACGATATTCGCGATGCCAGTCTCGCTGATTTGGTCCAATGGTCAGCGATGGAGGGTGCCAGAAGCCGCAAATGAAGTTGATTACATATTGGTCAGACATATTAATCGTATTTACATTGTACGAGAGCATGACATCGGCCGCCCTTAGTGTCGAGATGGCGTGGAAAAGTAATAAGGGGGCTAGGAAGCACTTACGCGTCATTGCTCATGAATTCAGTGACCGGCCTTGAGTAAGTCACTTCTTGGTCGGCTACGAGGGTTGGCGGCGGAGGTCTAAGGTTGTCATGTGTCGGATTGATCGTTTGACGAAGAGATTGTTAATGGGACCACTGGAATTTGCCTGTTCTTCAATGGGGGCGCCCCCCCTTTACCCGTCCCCAGTTTCCCTTCGTCGCGCTTGATCCTGTAATGGTTAACGACGTCATATGCGCACTTACCCGGTGCAGCTAACGGTTGGCACCTGCTTCGTATCGGCAGGGGCCGAATCCTCGGCAGTGGCTGTCGCTTGGACGGGTTTCGTGTCTCTGGAATTTGTGGTGAGCCAAGGTTAAAGAATATGACGGTTATAATCAGTGCTACGGGCGGAGGGTTTACAGCGTACGCTGCAGCAATTTAGGAAATCGGGCGCCTACCTAGTAGGTTCGGTCTGTTGGTCTGAGATGGATGAGGCGAGCGCTGACGGGTTGCGGAATACGTGGTTGAAGATGGCGATTTGGTAAATCCAAGTAGGGTAAGCAACTTCAGATGTTACAGAGAAAAACTGCTCGGTGGTATTGCCAGGCGATCCCACCAAGCTGGAAAAGACAAGGGTCGGAGGATCATCAGAGAGCTTTACAATGACGCTCACGTTCGTTACCTTGATGCACCTGACACAGGTTCTGGTAGTGCTCGAGTTGGGTAAACGCCGCACGGATCCGGTCCTGGAAGTCAGTGGTCAGGCCAGACTCTGTTCGCGGGGTCAAGGTGGAGTATAGAGCTACAGGATTAAGTACAAAAGTTTTTACGCTCAACCAAGTGTTTTGCCTTGCACGCTTAAAACGATGTCCCTAGCCTACTCGAGCGTGGACGTAGTGACGGAAACTATGTGCCCATCCTCCAAACTGTTACCCGTACCTTTGACTGGGAGGGCACTGGGTCCACTTTGAAAGACTCTCTTGACGGCGTTTTGAGCTAGTGCGAGCTGTAACACGAATAAGCGCGGGGTAATAGTGGTGGGAACGTAAGGATTGTCCAAAGGTGTATGGTTAGCGAGACTATCCATGGGCGCCCGGGAGCGTGAAATGGGGCGCTTACGCGGTGAGTAAAGATGATGGGGCTGCCATGAGAGTCTGTGGGAGTTCACCAGTGCCGTATTACCAAAGAGCGGTCTCTGTGCATCAGTAATTCGTCCGTTTGGGTCGACAACTGCAGTATATAAAAATGTCTAGTCGGGGTCCATCGAGCTCGCTTACATTCTCGATGAGCTCGTCTACAGCCTGGGCCGTATCGGTAGACGACATAGTAAGCGGTATTCTCGAGAAGCCAAGCCAATACCGCTTGGACGAATGGTGGTGAAGAGTTCGCGACAAGGAAAGGCAATGTGATGAGAAACCTGTGCGGTCAGACATTTGACAGTCGTAAGGAATCTAACTTAGGTCAGCAGGCTTTATTTGGTAGTGTACATTTACTGGAGCATCGAGGCGCGGGCTGGGCCTTGTCTGCTCCGCTGACCTCTTTGCACTACCACGCCCCCACCTCTCCCTGTCCTTTCATTCCTATGTTTGGGAATCACTTTCCCTCTCCCCTCCTGCCTCCGACGATACATAAAGTGCTAGACTCCGCCAGTAGCATGAGGCTAAGCAACCACTTTAATAAATTCATCTAGCTTTTGAAGCGGCTTCCTATGTAATGTTTTTAGGCCATCGGACAGCAAGAGGTGCAGTAGCCCTTCAGTCTATTTTGTGTTCGATGGGATGCTACCAATAAGCTTGTTATTGGAGTAAGGCCTCGTAGGGATCAATCTGGCACGCGGGTAAACAACTACAAAGGGGTTTAATGCTAATTTACGGCGAGGAGTCTCTGTGGTCTTGATAGTGATCCTTCCAATAAAACGCCAGTTTTCGGACAAAGAGTTGGCGATACGACCGCTACTGAAGGCCATCCTTGTTTATCGCAAGGCTTGGGTCCATACAATCCACTGTCGATAGACGCAAGTAAGATGGGCTAAATTTCAGCATGGGAAGGTCAAGTGGGCCAGGGTGTGTGGTCCGAGTGAGGGACGTCAAGAAAGAGAGCCAACCGAAGGAGATCACGGGCAAGTGGGTTCAAATTAGAAAAAAATAGTTATTGGTTTGCACACTTAAGCAAGTACAACCCTTGGCCTAGTTCGCCTACTTGACCTACAGAAAGAGCACGTTGGAAAACTTTTGCCTAATGTAGTTGGGAGGTTTGGCCTCGGACACTTTGAATTAAGGAGCAGCATCGGTTCGGCGCCGGCCTCAGATCAGAAGGTGGGGTAACCGTGACTGATTATTGGCACCGCCGGCAGTATTCTTTCGGGAAACCGGGACTGGCAGATGTTGCTTACTATAGGCAGGTTGTTTTGAACTGTAAAGGTTCGCTGGCGAACCCTCGGTTTATCAGTCACCCAATAGCGTGATAGAAAGAGTTTCCCTTAAGGTCCGATTGCTGCGCCCGATACAGCCCCATTTCTTTTTCCCGCGCTGTCCAACCGGTCATTCTACATTGATCAAAATCATAACCCAGGAATTTGTTTGTATTCGTAATGGACAGTTGGTGGAATTTGCAAGCCATTTGCAGGAACGGAGATGCAACTTGAATAATACATCTCCATGCACAAAGCCGCTCAAGGGAGTTAGCCCTTCGGGTCGCCGTACGCTTCAGGCATACGCTCGATAGTGAACCGATGACGGGCGATATACATGATGGGTACACCGGGAATCTTGCGGATTCGCGACTTGAGTTCACGATCGCAGGTGGCAACTATGTAGCACTTTTGTTGCGTCACCCGGCGGACGAGGCAGTCATCGGCGTAGGTGCCAGCATGGGTACAAGGGAGGCGCTCGAACCGCGGGTCGCGCGCTACGAGAAGGGCTAGCCGAAACATGGGGCCCAGTTTTTCCAATTCGGCAATTACGCAGTCAGTGACGCAAGGAATGCCTGTGGATGGGGGGGGGGTAGAGGTATAGCAAGAAGCAGTTCAATTAGATAATGTTATGAATGCGATCAACAAGCACAAAGTGGGTAGCCAATACGTACACGGGTAGACCTCGGCAGGTCTGGCAACGTTCGCAGTCCCATAAATTATCAACACTTACACTTGGCATACAGGGAGTCCATCATACCCTGCACAATCTCCATCTTGTTACGGATGGCAAAATTGATAAAATTGGTATCAATCAGCACGTGGTAGGGCGGGCCCAGGGCGGTGTTGTACTTGAAGAAAAGGCTCGACGAAACTTGGTCGCTGGAAGGTCGAAGTCATAGTGGAAAATGAGCAAATGCATATCGTAGGGTTAGTAAGTCATTATGCCAGTTGCCCACTCAGGCGGTGGGCGTACCCCTATTCCCCATACCCGTGTGCAAGCTCGTCACTTGAGAACGATGACTTACACATGGCTGACCTGCTTCTTGGCCTTCTCCTCGGCCGCCTTGCGCTCAGCGATCACGACATCCTTGCTGCCGACGGGGAATGAATGGACCGTGCAATACACCGGAGTTCAGTGTCACCAAAAGTCCGAGAGGTTAGGGTGGTGGCGATGATTGGGAAGGGTTAGATACTAATAGAAACTGGAGTGGAAGCAGAGCACCCGGGGTCACCGACATAACCGGGATGAGGGCAAGCGGGATCGGTCACCGACTTACCGCCGGGGGTCTTTGATAGTCAACATGCGCTTCTTCAAAAACTTGGCGGCGATCGCGCCCTTATTGGTCTTCGGCTGGTAGGGTGGACGGGGGTGTGGTATCATGGTGGGAGTGGGACGGGGCATGTTACTACTTGAATGGCCCGCATGACGGGAAGCTAGTCGACCCAATGCTGTCCGGACCTGGAGCTTCGCCTCCGGGTCATTACTACGGCGTCGGAAAAATCCCCAGTGGCCTTACCATGGTGTCTAGGGCTGAATTGCGCTTAAGCCGAGTGTCAGGGGAGTAGTATGGATAAAAGAAGTGGTGGTCACTGGAGAATGGACGATAGGGGTGAATTGGGCTGGTTTGTAACTATAAGGAGGTATAGAGTATGTACTGCGATGGGCTTAACCTTGTGCAGCACGAAGTGGCAGATACACACGGTGTGAATGTGCACGGTCAGGGCTAAAGGGCCAGAGACGCTGCAGTGGTGGAGCAGACTAACCTACCTAGTCGAGGCGAGAAAAAAAAAAAGAAAAAAGAAAAGAAAAAAGAAAAGTGAACAGGCTGACACCCTCCACCTTCCCTACCCTCAAACCAGATGGAAACGATATATTACATGTCACGTGATTCGTATCTCTCGATTGGCACCTGCTTACTGGGCCATTATCCATTAAACCTCCGCTTGGCAGAAAGAGAGAACCCCTTGGTGCCTGCCCACGGCTACTTGTGAGCGAACTGCCAGCCGCTAGTGGGCCTTCTGAGGCCCCGTTACCCTTCTGAGTTCCCGTGTGGTACCGTCGGACCCAAGTGCATACCCTTGCTGCCCTCCCTCACCCACATCACCTAATTCCCCTCTGCCCCCCATCACCAACCAGTCACCAGCCTTTCACCATGGACGGCTATCTCTCCTGCACGATGACCACCGTGCTCGGCGTCCTGGGCGCTTACGGGGCCTGGTACGTCGTCTGCGCCTACCTTGCTCGCCGCGGGGTCCCCCCTCTCAATTTTAAAGATAAGGTAAGCACCAGGCCAAACCATCTTCACCTCCGTGCTGTATGGCCGGAAGGTGAACCATAGCCGTACTGCTTGGGAGGTTGAAGAGGGTAGTCCATTGGAAGCAATCTACCAGCCCGCCCTTCGTCGCTACCCGATCCCGGACACCAACTTTGACCTGCACTGGCTCCCACATTCCCTCTCCACCTCAGCACTGTTATGTAACGGGCGGCAGCGCCGGATTGGGCGAACAACTGGCCGTCCTGCTGGTCGAGGCCGGGGCGCACGTCACCATCGTGGCGCGCAACCAGACGCGGCTTGACGAGGCTCAGCGTCTGATCACCGCCCACCGTCGGGATGAGCGTCAGCGCGTGGTGGCCGTATCGGCCGATGTGAGCAACCACGGCGAGAGTGTAGCGGCTCTGGACCGCGCCATTCGTCAACACGATGGGCAGGTCCCCGAGTATGTATTTGCCTGCGCGGGCACGACCACGCCGCGGTATTTCCTGGATTACGGACCGGGCGATTTTGAGCGCACAATGCAGATCAACTACTTCGGGGCACTCTACACCATCCAGCAGGCTGTCAAATATATGGTCCAGCATGGTGTGCGGGGCCGCATAGTCACTGTCAGCTCCCAGGCTGGACTAGTCGGGATTCCCGGTTACAGCGAGTACGCACCCACCAAGGCAGCCCTCCGCATGCTGACCGAGACCTTGTATTACGAACTATCGATCTATGGGATCGTGGCCCACTGCTTCTTCCCAGCCAATATCAAGACTCCCGGGTTCGAGCATGAGAACCAGACAAAACCTCGAATCACCCGAGTGATTGACGGCGAGGACGAGGCCATCGACCCCCGCGTGTGCGCCCAGCGCCTGCTCCGCGGGATGGACAAGGGCTACCCGTTCATCGTGTCCGATCCCCTGGGTGATGTGGTGCGCGCCGCATGCAAGGGCGTCGGTCCCGCGAACAACATGGCCGTAGATACCTTGTTTGCCGCCCTCGGTTGGTTCGCCGTACCTCTCTGGCGCGCCGTGACCTGGTGGCAGGTGCGGGACGAGGTGCAGGCCGAGGCCACCCAGCGCCGGGCCCAGCTCTCCTGACGCGGTTCCCCTCCATGTCGATGAATTGCACCTGACTGCCCCTCGTTTGGCCTGCGCTGAGCTTCTCAGAAGCCCTAGCGATCATGGTTGTGCGGGTTTTTCTGGTTCACGGTTATCGGGCGTCGGTAGTGCCGGCAATGTATGGCATTCTATGTTCTCTACTTTGGAATCACTCATCACTGAATTATTCTCGGACCCAAACACCAAGCATATCCTAGAGCTAGTCCGCAAATCATTTCTACGGGAAAATCCACGTGTCTGCATACCCAGAAACAAACGGACGTGTGCTGTCTGGCCCGCCCTACAACAATGTGAGGAGAGTAGGATTGCGTTAAGTGTGAGAGTATCTAAGCATTCCCACCATACAGGCCTTCCATAGAACATTGCCTGTCCTTCGGCTTGGCATCTGCAAATCCTACCACCGTGTAGTAAAAGACGTTGGCCTTTGCTAGGCGGTGGGCTTGAATGAACTGTGGAGGCTCAATGAGAGAGATCCTTCCAGTAACTCAGATCCGCCATCGGTCGAGCTTGCGCGAAAACGATTATCCAACTTGGCTTACCCTTATCATCACGGGCCAGCCAACCAGCTTTCATTATGAGAGATCCACCCCTTTGTCCCCCACTACTCCTGTCACCACCACCACTCGGGTGTACCTTGGTCAGTTCCCTATAATAGCACCTTTACGGCGCCGCTCGTTGGCTGTGACCACTTGTAGCCTGTTCTTACGGTTCAGTACCCACCCCTGGGGTCTCAAAGACTGGCCGGTCCTCTGCCAAATTGCTTACCTTGATACCATTAGCTTTTAGACTGCCCGTTGTGCTAGCACGTCGACCATTGTCATTCATTTCTTGTTGCCCATTTCCTCTCTACTGCCATGGGACTGCGCTGGCCCACCCTATCCCGCACCCCGGGGTGTTCGTGGAACACGTTCCTACTCTGCCTCCCAGTTCTCTGGGCTATTTTCGTCTATTATAACGAGGTCCTCACGTTCCGTTTTGCCACCCAGCGCTGCCATTGGCCTGATATGGACCGCAAGGCCACTTCACTTGTAGTTCCCTCAACCTCAGACATGCCCGTGTACCGAATTGCTATCGTAGCCGACCCGCAAATCACCGACCAGTACTCATACGGTCAAACTGGACTCCGACTATCGCTCACCAATTTTATTACCGACCAGTACGCCCGCAAGAACTACTGGTACCTGGAGAGCCTGCAGCAACCCGATATGGTCATTATTCTGGGCGACCTGTTCGACGGTGGTCGGCACTGGGGAGACGACCAGTGGTACACCGAGCTGAACCGGTTCCGCCGTATTTTCCGCTTGCCAGTCGGCTCGGTGGGTACAGACCGGCCACTTGGTTCACCTTCGCCCGCGGGGGCCGACCGGGGAAGCACGCCACCAACCTTCCGGTACGTGGCCGGCAACCACGACATCGGAGTCAGCCAATCGGTGATTTTGCCCGCCCTGACCCGTTTCCAACGGGTGTTTGGGCCAGTTAACTACCGGCTGACGGTGGCTAATCACACTCTCGTGATCCTTGACGACCTGTCCTTCGGTAACACTGTCCTTCCAGAACTTTCGCGCAACACCACCCGGTTCCTGGACGAAGTGGCCACCGAGAGCGATAGTACCTTGCGATTGCTCTTCACCCATATTCCGCTGTACCGACCAGACGGCACGGACTGCGGGCCCCGGCGGCACAACAATACACCGATCAACCAGGAAAGTGGATTCCAGTACCAGAACCTGGTTCTGGAGGAAGACACCGCCACGATTTTAACCAAGCTCCGGCCCGCCGTGGTCTTCACTGGTGACGACCACGACCAATGCCTCATTCATCACGAACTACCGGGCCCCCCGCCACGCCGAATCCCTGAATACACTGTAGGGTCGTTCTCCATGGCCGGCGGCAATATGTTCCCCAGCTACACATTGCTCACCCTGACCTCTGGCAGTCAGGCAACCTTCTTGAGTAATTCAAACGCTACGTGGGCGACCCAGCTGTGTGAGCTCCCGTCCCAGGTCCTGATCTACATCACCTACGCCCTAACATTAGTCCTCACCCTAGCGCTCCTCCTCTGGCGAACCTTCGTCGCTGTCCAATACCAGTCGGACGGCAAGCTGACGGATAGGTACCAGCTGGCCGCCGTGGAACATATAGACCCAACCCTGGACACTGCCGGCGTCCGGATCAGCGTGGATCCAGGTACCTCGTACGGCCGCAGCCCGGCGAGCCCCAACTGCCAACCATTTAGGGAAGCGAAAGACGACGACCACAACACCATTTCTTCGGATGACGAGGCTAGTTTATCAGAAGAGGATCCCGCGGACTATATTTACCAACACTCCCGGCAGATCATTCTCCGCAGAGCTTTTCTAATCCAGTGGGGCCGGGCCTTCGGATGGGCGCTCGCGCGAGTCGCTGTCTTCCCTGTGATCGCCTTCGTCGCATGTACTCTCTATTTCTGGTAATTTCACCTATACATAGTATCCTGTAAATTTGATCCCTGTTCTATTAATTTTTCTCTTGACTCTGTCGCTCGACCGTACCCCGAGGTTTTCGAATTAAATAAAATCACTTACTGCCTAGAGATGACTAAAATATCTTCCTTGATAGACGCGGACAAGCATAATAAAAAATTGCGGTACCGACTATTCCCAGGTCGTCACCCACCTTAGTACTATATCAGTTAAAAGATGCTTAACTGCGCAGACCTAACGGGATGTGGTACTTGCTACTTCAGATAACCGCAACTGATGTGGTGCGGACACTTGTTTTGCCTCTTGAAGGTATCTAGCGGACGCGCCGATACCGGAGAAACGTAAATAATGGCCAATCCCCTTGTAAGGGAAAGACCGCCTAAGCTTTAAGGTTACGGGCGTCACGCGGGGGGATGTAGATCCTTCCCCCGCATCCAAGTATAAGAAGCGAGCCCGCGCGGGCAAGCAAGGACTCACCAGTAAATTTTTGGATTCTTTTTACACCATTGGAACACCATCGTGGTCCCATACTATTTACGTTAAGCTCACAAGTACAAACCATTTCTTGCCGTTCGCCGTCGAGTATAGACAGTCGTCGTGTACTACCCGACCGCTATTGTATTCCTGAGGCCTAGCACCACAGACGAAGTTTTAGAGTGAATAAATATTTGATGTTGCAGAAAAACTAAATACGGCACTCTGATTGGTCCATAATTGTCGCCAATTAGTTTTCCACCTTGATCTACACCATTGCAAGGAATGTCTGCGAGAGCGGCACCCTTTCATGCGGTAGATTGGCTCACAGTTGCTTTCAATACACATGGACCTACCTGTAGTGCCGACGCACGGTGTTCCGACGTCGGGTAGCAGCAGACGCTGATAAAATCATTATAGCAACCTTAGTTATCGCGGTATTAATCAAAACCGTCTTTATCAAAAGCGTCCGAAAATTCTTTGTTGAGTACCCTGAGCTATATATA